>JAQIXT010001222.1:0-17758 GCA_034700445.1 Stenotaenia linearis | reverse complement strand
AACAATGGAGTTAATGTTGAACACAACCAAATTTGAAAAATGTTGTTTGTGTTTGGTGGAAGGTTAAGTGGGTGAGGATTTGAGAGAATTTGGTTAAGTTGTTGATGTTTTGGAGGAATTTTGGTGTGATGTTTGTTGGGAAGTGGGTGGAATTTGTGAGATTGTGGGGAAAATTAGAAGGGAATGGAGAAATGGTGCTGGAAAGTGATGAAATGTTGCAGAAAATGTGTAGAATTTGTGAAATGTGGCAAAAACTACATTGAATGTGCAGAAGTTGATGGAAATTCATGAAAAAGATGCAGGAATGTGGAAAATATGAAAAATGTGAGAGAAATTTGCAGAAAATGTGCAAAGTTGGAAATAACTTGTAATTACCTTTGCTAATCTGCAGAAATTTGCAAAATTTTGATAATTTTTATAATATTTTGTAGAAATTTGCAACATCCCTTCAATAATCTTCAGAAAATGCAAGAAATTGCAAGATAATGTGCAAAATTTGTAAAAAACATGACAGGAACTTGCACAATCTGAAGAAATTTACAAAAACTTGAAGAAAATTTGTAAACTTTGCAATAATTTGCAATTATCTTTGCTTATCTGCATGAATTTGCAATACATTTTAGTAATCTGAAGAAATTTGCAAAATTTTTGATTAATTTTGTAATATTTTATAGAAATTTGAAACAAGCTTTCAATAATCTTCAGAAAATGCAAGAAACTGTAAGAAAATGTGCAAAATTTGCAAAAATATGACAGGAACTTGCACAATGTGAAAAGAATTTAAACAATTTACAGAAAATATGTAAATTGTGCAATAATATCCAACATTTCTTCAACAATCTACAAAATCTTGCATAATCTGTAAAAATCTGCAACATTCCTGCAACAACATGCCATTCCAAACACACTACTGAACAAATAAACACAGAATTCCCAAAATTCCCACAAAATTACAACAAAACCCTCAGTCCCAAAGCCAAAAATCAATATGAAACAAAGTCCAAATTAAACACACTTAATCCACTCCTTCCCACAATCCACTCTAACCCTAAATCACACCAAAATCCAAACAATTCATCCCTTAACACCAAAAAAATCCAAAAATATCACAAAACCATAACAATCCAATCCTTCATGTTCCAAAACACAATTGAAAATGTTTTATTACCACAAACACTCATTAATCAAACAAAAACATCTCTTTGTTCCACACTTTCACTTTATTTCATTTTATTTTATTACAATTTATTTTTGGACTCTAAATCTTGGCAGTTAAACAGTTCAATTCAATTTATGTGCTAAAAAAACACTTAAAATGGGAATTTAAATTCAACAATTGACTCAGAAAGCTTTTTCGGCTTTCGGAGAGATAATTCAAATTTACAAAAAGTCTAAGGATTTATTGAACATCTTAAATCTGTTTAGGTTTTGATTTTATCAGTCGGAGTTTCGGCGAAAAGGTAAATTTCGAAAAAATTTAATTTTTTTTTATATTTGTTTTTTTAGTTTTTATTTGGATTTTTTACGCTTTTTTAACGTGTATGTTGATTCGCAAAATTTTCATTTTGATTTACAAATAACGTCTCAATAAGTCAATTTTGGACGTCATATTGATATCAAAAAGACGTCAACATGACCGACGTTGCATTGGGAATAAATGGTAGAATTCAAGTGTCATAATGATGTCAGAATCGTTCCTGAATGTCATTTTGATTCTAATGGCGGTGACTGGAGGTCAACACTGTGACGTCAGAATGACAATTAAATAAAGTTATAATTAAAATGTCAGATTATACAAAGTTTAAGTTTTTGATCCTAAGATTCTGACATCACAAGATGATTTTTCAAATTTTGTCATCATAATGATATCCAAATAAAAATAATAATTACAATATTATAAATATTAAACTTTTGAGACAAAATATTGTTGTTAAGCAATAAAATCTAAAATTCAGATTTTCAGATTTCTATAACCTCAGGTTACATGATTACCAAGAACTACCAATAAGAATGCTTTAATTCATTTATTATTCATTTGCTTTTTCTGCTATTATTAACAATGTAAAGATAACAAGGAAAATTACATATTAATACAGTGACGATAACTTACGAACGATAACTACGTTTATTCAACATTGAATCAATATTAAATATTGAAATAATGTTTTATTAAATGACATTTTTAACGTTTGATCAACATTGAAATAATATTATCTCGTCGTCGAATTCCACGACGACTCTTCTGCGCTTTGGAATTCGACCGAATTAATCGGTAAATACGAATTTGATTAACGTTTCTGCACCATTTGGATTTCTTGTTAGTCTTTCTTTGTGTTTCATCTGAAAGTCATTATTTTACAGCTTTTGAATCCAAATTAGATTGCCTTGTTTCAATTAACTTCACCGCAGACGGTTGCATTTTCACAATAATTAGATTTGTTGCTGAAGAAAGCAAATAACTGACATTAAAGTGAAAAAAATTATTTTTTGTAATTGGGAAACAGATTTGCATTTTAAAAAAATTTTTTTTGAATAAATTTTCTTTGTGTTGTTTGAAGAAAGGGAATGTGTGATAAGGGGAGGAGGATTCTTTGTTCAGTTGGTAGGCAAATAATTTTTTTTTTTGAGGTGTAAGTTGGTTCTAATTTGAAATTCTGATTGGTTAATTAAATAGTAAGGCAATCAAGAGATAGGTGAAGAGGAAGTTGACCCAAGGGTGATTTTTAGTGTGTTTTGTTAGTGTGATTAAAGGAGAGGTGAGTGTTGAAGGTTGTTTGTTTTGTTATGGAAGGGGGGAGTAAGGGAGGTTGGAAGAGGTTTTTGAATAGGAATGTTGTTGAAAGTGTGGAAATGTGCAGTAAGTTATTGTAGATGTGGAAGGCTGTGTATGTAATTGTAGAATGTGTGCAAGAATATGCATTAAGGGGAGGAATTTGTGCAAATGTATGCTGGGAAGTGCAGAATGTTAAAAATATTATATTGGAGTTGCAGAAAATATATTAAAATGTGCATGGGAGTGCAGAATGAAGAAAATGTGTTAAATGTTATAGAAAGTGTGCAGGAAGTGCAAAGTAATGCAGAAATTTTGCAGAAATTTTTAAGTGTTGAAGTAAATTGTGCAGAAAGTTCTAGGGATTGAAGTAAGTTGTGCAGAAAATGCTAAGAATTGCAGAAAATTTGCAAAACAGCTCTAAACATAGCATAAATGTGGTAAATATTGTAGAAATTATACAGAAATATAAAATATTGCAGAAAATATGCAGAAACATGCTGAAATTGCAGAAATTATGCAGAAACATGTTCAAAATTGCAGAAAATATGCTTCACATTGCAAATTCATCTCAAAACTGCATGAAATAAGCCATAATCTGTAGATAGTTAATCATCTATCACAAATTTTCAATACAAACATCTTCACACAACTCCCACTCAAACCATCTCCAACATTCTTCGCAAACTCACCGCACACTACTTCATCGAGCACTGAACCGGGCAGGTATACTCTCTTATTGAGAGTTGAATCACGTGTTGATTTCCATCCAAGCACCACACTGGGACTCATTTACCCTGGAAAAATGATTTTCTCGGCCTTAAAGGCTGCAAGAGATTTGCAATTTCAGATGAAATATTTAAATCTCAACTTTATCACATTTGCAGTCATCACCATTGTGTTTGACAATCACAGCGACTCTTCAGCGACATCTGACCACCGGAGACCAATGTACCACTTTAATTATCTACCAAGTCCATCATTGAACAATTGAAACTAATTGCAACTGCCAATTACTGGTCAAATCAACTTCCGCAACCATTATTTATTAAAGTCGCCCGGAGAACGACGAACGAAGAATTTTCGAGCGAATTATCGAGAAATATACGACGCGATGACATATTTTGATCTTGACTGATTTTCAAGGTCATCTATACGAGTGAAGAGCTTCTAATGGAATCGGGGACAACCAATGAAACAAAAACCAAAAAGTGAAAGAAAAGAAAGCCAGAAAAAGAAACGCCGTGATGCTAAACGCCATTGAAGGAACCAGAGCTCTGTTCGCTTGAAACCTTAGACGACGTCGTTGACGTTGGACATTTAAATGAAGACTTCTCAGCAAACTATCAATCAATAAATGACATGGTGACCTATACTTTGACCTGCATTGATTTTCAATCATTTACAAGAGTTTTGAACTGAATCGGGGATAACCAATGGAACAAAAACCGAGAAGTGAAAGGAAAGAAAGCCAGCTGGCAGGAGAAAATGAACTCTAACTCAGTCGAAGGTACCAGAGCCCTCATTTAGCATCACACAAGGTGAAGTAACCAGGGGAACCAGAGATATAAAGCGGAACGCAACGTCCGACGCTAGAGAATATCGACTTTCCGTTTCTCGCGAGTTATCGTCCGATGTTTTATGTGGATTTAAAGAAATTGGTTTTGAGATTATTTCCAACGCTAATTCCCTTCCTCAAGTGCTAATAAAATGCAACTTTATCTCTTTTTTGCCAACAATTTAATGATCTCTTAGATCTTTGATTGACATGCAGTGGCGATTCCACGAAGTGCTTACATCCAAATGGACCTAGGGGCATCGAGTGTATCAAATTAAGAGAAACAGTGTTTTAAAGTTTTAAAAGATGTCTGAAATAGAAGAGCTTTGAATGCAGTGAGTGTGAAAAATTCATTGCCATTCTAACTTTAAAGTGCTTGGCATTTATTGGACTACGCAATCGTAAATCGAAAGAGGATTTGGAGTCTTCGGTACCAGTGACAACATTAGTCCAACATCGAAGAAACTACAAAGAAGAATCTCATTACAATGAAAATATAACCACTGCTTAATGCTGCAGTTCCAAAGTTATGGTCAGAATTATACAAGTACGATGTTGTTAGGAGATTGATTATAAAGAATTTCAATTACGTTTGGATTTGAAGAAAAAAACTTCGTTATAATGAAATTTTCGTTGTAATTGTATTCGCTGTTATCGAATCTTCGTGACCGCCCTCGCTCAAGGTTTGCGACTTTAATTATATTTAGTTTGTTTTCGAAGACCGAGTAGTTAACTTTAATATTTTAACAAAAGTTATGGATTTTATATTTTTGGAAAAAGTATAAAAATTATTTATCGGTCGTAAAAATCCACTCGATTCAAACTGAGCAATGAAAGTTGTCATGAATTATTAAATTCTTTTATTCATTTATGTTTGATACTCCCACATCTTGAAAAAATCCTTCTCGGTTGCAGACAAGAGGTCTTGAAATACCATTGTGTGCCCTGTCGAACGGTTCTCCTTCAGTTGTCATGGTTACTGCAGATTGAACACAATATCTGATTGCGGCGCGATGGAGTACAAATAGTCGGATGGACAAAATGTCAAAGGAGATTACTAATTCTATTGAAGTAAGAGAAGAGTATTGGATGATTGATCGCTATCTATGAGATAAATGACGAAAAACTGGACTCGTCGATACCTATAATGTCAATAAGGCATTCCTGCATTGTAAATTGAAAGAAGTTAAAGAAGCATGGAGTCAAGGCAAGGTATCGTTTAAGGGTGTCAACGGCTACAATGGCCATACGTGACCTGTCACAATAACAATAAATTTACACAATTCAAAAACTTTACACAATTCAAAATATTTACACAAAACTAAATTGCAAGCATGGAGAGACCCAGGTAGCTTTAATATCGCTGGGAAGTCACATCTATATAGAATATCTATGATAATTAAATATATTCAATGTCAGTAGAACATTGTAACAATGTAGAAATGTAATTTTATTCCAATGATGAACGAATGTCGAAATTGATATAGAATAGAGGTAGAATTGATACAATTCTATCTTGCAGCGACATCGAGGAGACCTATGTCTATATTTCTGCGACATAGAATTGATTTACTTATATACAACAATATAGATTCAATTAGTTGTGCTATATTTGGGAAGCCTGGGGAGTGAAGTGCAATCGATGTTTACCGAACTTGAAACTTCTTGCTCATTTACATTCGATTAAGATGGAAATTGAATGTGAGAACCTAAATCAACAAGATAAAATGTTCGAATTGCAGTATAAGGGATTTTTAAGGTTAGGTGATATTTGCTTTTATCTGTTAGAACAAAGCCTGAGATATGTTTATTGCTGAAATAACGACGCTGGTTGTTGACAGGATCCGTGTCGTTGGCTTTTCGCTTTTTATAGGAGAAGACAAACCACATTTGATAGTGAGAAGAGTCACTCCCTGTGTTTTCTTCAAGGTTTTGCCTCTTTTATGACTCAATGGCGCCTGCGCTGGCAGATTTAAGGAGCCAGGGTTGAATTTTGCAAGAATGGATCATAGCGGCTTGGATACGAAGCAAATGCGTTACGAAGAATATCGAGATGATTTCCTGAAAAGTTACAAGAGTTCAAAGTTGAAAATTGTCTCTATACAAATCGTTAGACGCTACGTTGATGTTTCTTTTTTGGTAAACGCGTCTGGAAGGCCATCTGAAGTTTGTTTAACGGCGCTTTTGCCAGACTTTAAGGTTTCTAAAAAATAATGCTCCGGCTAACATCGCTGGTTCATCGATTCAGTTCTTGGAACACTATTCATGCCACGCAACGTTTACGCGCCGACATTTTTCACCGAGTTAATTTTCAGTGGATTTTTCAATTATGAATAAACCAAAACAAATTACAGGCTTATTCACACGATCATCTTTAATTTATGAATCACAAAAAATGAAGCTAATGTCTTTTTGATGACTTCTTCACACTTTAAATGTGACACATTGCAGTAATAACTCTTAAAATTTACCATTCCATGCTAAATAAATCAAAATTTCTCATATCTTTGTCAAATGTTATTTATTCAAATAACTTTAAACATAATTTCTTTTAATTATGATAATATTGATCATCAGTCATGTGACGGATGATAAATCTTAAGCGTAATTTCTCCTGATAGCAGTTTAGCCCTGTTTTGGAAAACTGCCATTTGGAAATTGAAATTGCTTTTCAATTTTCTCAAGAACCCATCAAATATTTTGTTTCCAAATATTTTTTCTCAAAGTTTGAGAGGGAATTAAATGGCATTCTCTCCTCTATTCATCACCAAACTTTGCTCCTCATGTTTGAACAGCTGACAGACTTGACTTTCCTCAGAAGAAATAATAATAGAAGAAAAAGTTCAACTATTTCCTTAAAAATTGAAAGCAAACATTGGATCACCTTCTTCGGCCTCTGCGAAGACACATAAAAGAAGTTATATTGTTGTATAACAGTCATATTATTTGACTCAGATGCTTTTTGAGCAACTTTAATTAAAACCGCTCTCGGTTTGTCGCTTTTCACCGAATGCAGTGTTTGGTTTAATTTCATCTTGTGCAGATCATGTGTGGCTTTAATAACAATTACTACTAAAGATGCACTTTTATTTTATCTCTTTCTCTTTTATCAGTCTCCGGTGAGGCCTGTGGTTGGTTTTCCCATTGGAATTGGCTTATTTCACCGTGGCCGAAAGCCGCTCGCAGCGTGTAGCTTTGTAACATAGACATCTAAATGCTCCGAGAAGTTTTTCATTTGAAATCTACAAGGAACACTGGGTTAATCAATAATTTTGAAAGAACGGAGGTTTCGGTAGCGGAGTTCTATTTTCGTAACCGAGTAGTCAACAGATGAGTCTTTTACAAGGACATCCTGTTAGCTTTTGAAAGCCGGGTTCTCTAAGGCTTGGAATTGGATGCTGTTTGGTAAAATTGAAAATATAAGAGATTGTGAAAGCAGTTGAAAGTGGTCGTCGAAGATTTTGAAGAAAGCGTTTGGCGTCGGCTATTGCCAACAGTTAAGCGAAGATAATGTCGCTTAGGTCACAAGCGGATATAAAGGTCGCACGCAACCAAGCATAAAAGCAACATCGCTTTGTAAAACAAAACTTAATATTTACATAAATCCAAATTTTTAAACAAATCTTTATTATTGATTAAAGATTTGTTTAAAAATTTGGATACAAGTCGAACGCTCGGAATCGAATCGGAGACGACTAACAAAACATGCAAACTATATAGATATATTACTTGGGCAAGACGGCGGATAAGAAGAAGGGCCTTGGCCGAAAACCAACAAGAGAAAAAGAAGCGTGACATCGCAGAGCTCTCGTTTAGCATCACACAAAGTGAAGTAACCAGGGGAATCATGAGGAGATAGTGGACAGGAAAACGCTATCCGAAGTCGTTGCTTAAATGCACTTCTTTGTATTACGTCTATTGTTATCAACAATGGAAATAACTTGCTTACTGGAGTCTTTACGAATGACTTCGGCGCACTCTACCTAGCCCTTTAACTTTGCAATACAATCCGGTAAGTTATCTTCCCGGTGTTTATTTCAACTCGCTTATCACTCGATACGCATGCCCAGTGGTGAGCTGACGAACGGTTAAAGATATGCTTGTGCAAACCAAAGACTTAATTTACTGTAATGTGATGACAGCGCAATAGACCGTTGTCGAAGCGACGAATTCGTCTAATTCAACTCAGAAGCGCTAGCCATTTTTTTTGTATAATGGAGTTCCCAGTCGAAGAGGCCTCGGAGGATTTGTTGGAAACAGTTTGCGTCTCAGAAATACGATCGACTCCTTTGCTCTTTTTTTGATTAGGAATTCCGAGCAGTGTACAAGGCCAAGTTTCGATCGACCAATTCCACTGATAGTTTTTTCCACCCAAATGCCTAATTTTACAATTTTTACCACCGCCTAAGTGAGACACTGAAAATAATTATGCGAGAGAACTGGCCTCGGTAAACACCAAATTGAGGTTCATGGCAATCATTTGGTTTTTTCATCGAAGGAGGGATGCAGCTGTTCTAATCAATAAACATTTGATCTGTTGGGATTGCTGTGCTGGCAGAAACACTGCTAGGGAGTTGCAAGTTCTCATCAGCACTAAGGAGAAAATCAATATTATAAAACATTGTGATGCTTTATTTAGGTTTTAATCAATTCAATAGATGATTGGTTGGTTTGTTTTTCATTTTTAATAATGTGGGTTATTTAATGTGGCCAGGGCCGACTCAAAGCAATTTGACGTACCGGTTGATGGGAGGCTTTCAGTGCCACCCCTAAAAAAATAAAATTGGTCTTGATTTTTTTTGCAAAATCTTAGAAGAATTTGAGTAAATTTTACAAGAAATCGAGAATTTTATACTATTTCCTTTTGGGTTATCGGCTTCCCTAAAGTCCTGGTGCTTCGGGCAATCACTCAGCGATTTAATTTCTGCGACTAAAAGGCGATTCCTCCACCTGGAAATTTTACCGCTCTGGTGATCTTTAACTTGCGAGAAAATCTTCCCAACATGGCACCGACGGCTTTAATTCCTCCCCGAAGGAAGAAAACCGGCGTCTGCTAAGTTATACCGATGACTTGTATTCTTCAAGAGTAGCACAGCGAACCGGATGTGGGATCTTCAGCACCAAGCAGATAAGATTCGTGTGATTAGATCTGTCGGTGCACATCCAACGCCGAAATGCATATGTAGCACTTAGCTAAGTATTCCATCAGAGGACTATTATGAGAGCCGTAACACGAAGACACAAAGCTTCAACAACAACAACATTTAATTTGTTTTCATTTTAAGGGTCACAAAACATTGAGTTTAAGGTTAAGTAACTAGTTTACTTATCTAAAGTGGAATTTCTGGATCTTCCGCAAGAAGAAATTCAAAAACGATGAGAAGAAGACTATATTGACATGCGAAGCGTTCGTGTTTCGACAAATCCTATTGCAATCGTGGCTGATTTTATCTGTCGACACCAAAACAAAGTCGAGCGGTGTTTACGAGGACTTTTGGTTTACTCTTGTGGAATCTAAATAGAAATTTGAAGTTTTTACTACAGTGAAGATAATTACTCTGAACATTATCTCTGAAAGGGATTAGGTACAATCCTCTCAAGGAATTACAGAGAATGTTTTTTCATTAGGATGCGGGACTGTTTATCGATCTACTCTTCATCTATGTAAATAATTGAGAGTTCAATTGGAAATTGCTGGTTTTTGTAGAAGTAAATTCAAGTGTCACTTGAGCACTTAAATATTTACAAATTCACACAGCGCGAGTAAATAAAAGATTTAACGAATTTGAAAGTGAAATTGACAAATATTTACATGAAGAATTTGTTTTGGAATTTTCATTTAATCCTTTGTTCAAGGTCAAGATGTGATATGATTTAGGTCGCTGCACACGCTCGCTCTAAAAACCCAGATGTTGAATGAAATGGGAATTTCCACTCTTTAATGTGGGAGATTTGTGTTTACGTGAAAGGAAATTTTTCTTCAAAGGAAAAAATTGCATATTTTCTTAATGTAAATGTGGTTTCGCATAAGCATTATTATATATGATATTACTCGAAAGCGCTTTCGAGCGTTTAATCTTCGCATTCTTAACAAACTAATAAAGGAATGCGAGTAATTTTTTTGGAAGAATAACAAATGTAGTAAGTAAAACGGAAACCATTAGCAGTATATATAATTATCTATTAATTACATGACCTCCTGGACGCTGGTTAGCAACAAGAATGAAAACAAAGTGTAATTCACATAATGGACTGGACCAATCCCATTACACAGAATTGAATCAAAAATAACACTACGCTTAAGCGACAAATAGAATCAATGTCAAGATTTTGAAGCACTTCTACTCAAATCAGATTTTGAATTTTTTCGACAGTCAAATATTGATGACCTGACATGTAAAGTTTACTCCGAAGAGTGCACCTGCAACCCATTACAAAATTGATTTCCCTTTACTCATCAAACAACCCATCATTTGCTCTGTTATATATTTTTGATGCAAAATTTTAATCAAACGTTAATCGAACTACGAGACGTTACCAAAAAGTTGCGGCTTTTATTCGATGAAATAGCGAGACCGGCTCCACGAGTCTTTGAGTGTATTGGTAAAGGGTTTGTGGAACGGATCGATAACGTTTGGAACCCCCGATGAGTATTTTTTGTCCATGCCAGGATTGGAAGAAAAATAGGACTCGTTACATCGAATAAATGATCCATGAATTAAAGCGGAAAAAATAATAAAAATTGGGAATAAGTAAATAATTTATTGACATAATCCATTAAATTTGTTGTCTTTTTCCTTCGGGTAAATGTCTTCTGCGCCGGTGCTTTTTATTTATAAGCAATCATGAGCAATAATTTAAAACCGGTGAATTGGAACAAATTGAACGAAATAGGATAAATTTAAGGTGGAAATTTGTGAAGTAAAAGAAGATGGATCCTATAAAAGGACAATTAAGTTGTTTTTTTTGTTGTTTGCACTGTCAAAGACATTGAAGAGAGAAAAAGGAGATTGGTCATAAAACTGGAAAGCACTTTTATGATCTGTCCTCTTTTACAAGTTGGATATTACATGGGCTGCAAAACAAGCTCAAGTTCACTGCAAATTGTCACAAGATGGGGTATCAAGAAGAACAGCTGGTGAGAAAGTGTAGCTTAGAGCTTCTTCGTTGAATTCATTAATTCCGAGCTAATGATGCCGAATTTGAGGCTCGTTAAGAGACAGAAAGCCGAGCAACGAGATTCCTCGGAGCTGAATTATTCGAGTAACGCATCCTACGGGCACGATAAGTAAATTAAAAGAGAGTGGAAAGAAGTCGCGCCGAAGCGGGATCCGTTGGTTGATGAAGTTGCTGCGAAGAGTGATTAAAAAAATTATCGAGGGATTTGTCAAGGAAAACGATTTTGCATTTTCCGTGTTTTCTTCGATAGGAGTTCAACGCCGGTTAAATGCCAATGAAGACCTTTGGGACATTTGGTACCATATGGACATACCAGACACACCTTGAGTGCATAATTGTGAGGAATGTTAATCCCTGGGGGAGTGAGGCCAACATATGGAGGTCCAGACACTCACTGACATAATTGCAAGGAATGTTAAGCCTCTCTTTGCATGCCAAAGTGTTGTGAAATAATTTTATTGCTTCATCTATTACTGACAACTCCTGAAGTCTACAGATTATCTGTAGCTTTTTCTATAGGTTTTTGACTTCTTTTTAAAGGTACTCTGTGATATATTTGGTTATTTCACCACAGTAACAATCAAAGTAATGATTATTACAAAGTAATGGATTGTCAACTTTAAACAGCCATCGTAGTTTCCCACAAGTGACTATTGTCACAAATGACAATGAGTTGAAATGATTTCTATAGTTCTTCTTCAAAAACTATAAAAATATCGATAATCTATAGATTTTGAAGGAAAAGTATAGAAAATCTGTAAAAAAATCTTCAAAAACCAACCAGACTTTTTTAACAAGGAAATAATGGAACGTTACTTTGATTATTGTAACAAATAATTCATTTAATTCTAATAAATGTAACAAACAGCTGAATATATTCTTATCAATCTAATTGTTGGCGCAGATATTTAGATTTTCTAGTAAACTTTATGCGCCAGCGCAAAAGCCGACATGATTTTCGACTTTATTTGGAAAAAATAATTTACGGTTAGAGCGGTAGATGTAGCAATGGGAGATAAAAACCCATAAATTAATATATTTTTTCGGTATTCGAAGTCGATGAAATGGATAAGATATATGTATCCAGAGTGTTTTAAAGTGCAGAGAGGTAGATTAATGTGGAAAGTTTGTTGTCGCTGAAGGAATGAAGGAAAACAAGGTAATTAATGGTAACAGACTCCTGGAACTAATGCTTGGAGAAAGAGAGTTAAGACTGTGGCTGAGGAAGAAAAAATATGGTCAATTTACAATAAAGAGTAAAAAGAGAACATTCTTCTTGGCTTTCCTGTTTTAAGGAGAAAGTGCTCAGCTGAGCGAATAAAAGAAGAAATGGTGTGATGATGGGTGAAATTTCATCTTTTTTGAAGATTATCATTTCTTCTCCCAGCATCATCGAGTTCCAAGAGCACTTTGTACAACAATTGTTCTAAAGTGACAGATTAAATCAAAGTGACAGCAGTTGTTTCGGATGAAAATCAGTTGGAATCACTTTAAACGGATTGCGGTACTTTAACATGCGATTTATTCCATGCTACGTAGACATCATCCGAGCATGACCAAAAGGTCGGAAAGCTCAGGTGTTCATTAAATCATTATCGATAATAAATTAACGTTCTCGCAAGATTGTTTAAAGAAGACACGAGTTTAGCATCGCAGGAGGTGAAGTAACCAGGGGGACCACTAGGAGGTAGAGAGATGGATTAACCCCTACAGTCGGGGGCTAACGAAGTCAAAATGGCGGACAAGTTTTTCCATTACAAAAAGCACTGGAGGATGAGCGCAATCGAGTGATTTGCGTCGCGCTCGGTGGATGTGTACATCAGTGCGGCAATAAAAGTAGTTTGTATCTAACCAAGTCTTAGTAAAGTGTCGTGCAGCTTGTAATACGCAGTCACTTTCCATTAGCTGAATTTATCATCTTCTCCCAACTTTGAGCGTCTCAGGCAACACATTCTCATTGGCTCGATCATTGGAGACAGCATAAAGAGAAAACGAGCATGAAAGAACACAACATTATGGTAAATTAAGCCATTTGTGACCGGAGTATCGGAGAAGATTGATTTTCGGCTTTTCAAGAGTCGAATCGAGCAGTGTCATTCTTGATTTCATTACTTCCCACAAAGAAGAGGAAAAAATGGCTGTTACAAGATAGATGGTTGTCGCAAGTCCATCCATCAAGTTTTCTTTGGTCCTTGGCTACACTTCTTTCAGGTATCCAAGCAACCAAACACTTTATCTGTCAACTGCAAGGAGTATTTTTAGGTGTTTTATGTCCTGTTGGTTTTTTATTATTTTTATGAAAAAATGTCATTGATACACACCACCCAACAGTTTATTAATTTGGAATCTCCAGGTTGGAGATTTCTACTTGAAATGTCTGGTGATTGATGGTCTTGGCTGGGAACCAAAGTCGAAATGACCATTTGCATCAAAGGAATAGTTGATGGTAATTTTATTTTTTTCTTTGGAATCGGAGATAAAGTTGCTAATAGTGCATAATCATGGGCCATTATGCAGTGATTGCAGCATTTACTGTAATCTTTATTGAAAAATGGTTGGGGAGGAAGGAAAAAAGAAAATTGAAATTTTGAAATTTAAAGCGTATGGTTTGTGCATCATTGCACTAATAACTTGTTAATTTTGTAACAATCTCCCAATTTCGGCCAGCATTAATGAAATTTTAATTACTTTTTCAGTCATTAATCACAAGCTGTTTCGCATTGCGTTTCAAGGGTACCTGCAGCGTGACAAGCTTAAATTTAAACGTTGATGCAACTGTCCGAGACATTCTTGCGACGTTTGCTCGACCGTACATTTTTGATGCAGTCGAAGCGTCGGAGCATAGAATTAACGCCGCTGCGAGAAAGAAGAAATTCTTTGAAGTTTCCAACCGCAAAGCGACAACATCACTCATTGTTTGCTCAATCATATATTTTTGATGCAGCTGACGCATTACAGCACAGAATGAACCGCGTTGCTAATTCAAATTCACAATAATCACCGACCATCAACGACAAAATCACCTTTTAGGAAGCGATTACCGGCAAAATTGGCCAATACGAGTCACGTGTCAGTCGTTCATGCGACTTAATCGCATAGCCACTTCCGGGACTTCAGCGATGCGCTTATGAAATCCCCTAATATTGATTTTGGGGGAAGATTGAGCCCGGGTTCTGAGACACTGCCAAACTCGTTGCCAAACTTATTTAACAAAACAGCAGCTGTGTGAGCAGCTAATGAAAAATACGTGATTTCTCCGAGTGGAATTAATAGTGGAGTGTGACTACGGCTTTAATAAACCAGATGCAAGTGACAGATGCGTGCGCATCCTTTTTTCCATTTCTTTTGTCATCTCGAGTTATTTAACAGCAAATTGTGAGTTTTACTGCACATAAACACAGCCCCAGGTTTACTCGAGAAACTCAAAATAAAAATTGTTTTAGCAAACTGACCTTGCACTGTCCAAATGAGAGCTAACTAACCAAATAATAGGATCCTCGAAAAGTTAAATAAAAGAAGGGGAAATGATGGATCTTTGCCAGAAAATGGAATTTGTCACAGCCGATGCGTTGTTTATTCAGCCATCTTCTCGGAATTGTGACAAGATTATATAAAATGAAGCTTTATATGCATTTCCATGTAAATTAATGTTATTATGTATTTATGAAAGAAAGTTCATGCATATAGATGGGTTTTTATGGCTGGAATAGAAGACATTCTTCATAGAGCAGAGATTTATTGGAGTAGTTGTGCAAATGAAAGCAGGAGAATCAATTTCCTTGATAGTTTATCGGGAATTTGAATGCATGAGTAAGTATATCAAAAATGCTATTAATACTGCAGCTTTTTCAGTTTCAATCGTTAGAAGATGACATTACCAGGAGGTATGTGCTTTTCATCTTTAAAACAAACCAACTTAAGCCCGAAGCATAGTCTTGGCTATCTGAGACTTCTCGGTAAACATTTTGTAATTGTAATAACACACTTTAGTTTAATTAATTTAATCACTAGTTGCATGAAATAAGAATGAGAAAAGATTAAAGTTGCATCGATGTTTCACGGAGTTCAACGAGTCGAAGTCGAAGGCGACGAATAATGAATAGATACTGCTTAAGGTTGCAAGCGGCTACTAAGGACATGTTACGCAAATAAATAGCGTCGCAAACGTTCGGTCTGGCATGCGACGTGCGACGAGGGAATCCAGCGGAGCGATAATTTGGACCTTTGCCTTTACCGTGATTGGGTCGAGATGCAGCTGGAACACTAAAGAGTGTTGCTCTCTTCGTACCCTTTAAGACGTCTCTCGGGATCAGAGTTGCTGTCACGGCTGCAATAAAGGAGGTTTTGCCCCTCCGTCTTGCTAGTTGTCATCTTTATCTTTATCTAAGCTCACCGTGGCTGCAATTGCATAGATTTTTAACATAGATGTCTGGGTGCAATCATGGTATGGATTGAAGAACTCTGTTGCAGGTGTATTGAATGTCAAAAGCATGTACAGATGCAGATACTAATCTGGATCTTAAAGAACAATCCCAAGTGAATGCAGGTCTGAGTAAACTATCGAAGAAGAAAGTAGGAGATGGAAGATAAGAAATTTTAGGTATGGTTGTCGCGACGAAAGACCTAAAGATGGATGTATAAAGTGGTGATGGATTGGCGAAAGTGGAATGTTTTATGCTGGTTTATTTCTACTTTATGATGCAACAAATGGCACTTTGCCCTATGTTTATTTGTATCCAAATATAACGCAAGAATTCAATGATATTTTCTGATGGAGCAGACGCGCCATGCCGATGGTCACAATCAGATTAATCTTTTCACCCGTCGCCTCTTGCATACATAATGTATCTCTTCACAAAATGAGATGACCCGGTCAAGTCTGGTCCAGTAGTATCTAGCTGCATTTCTGGCTGCCAATTTAGGTCATGGGAGATAGGTCGGCAATGAGGCTTTGATTGCCTCATTCATGGCCATTGAGGGTGAATCTATAGCTTTCTGAAACTCAGTTCCGACTAAATTCAGGTGCGGATCTTATCTAGTCTAATTAGGTACCTATGTACAATAGAAGCACACTGGACCCTTAATCCTTCATGTAATTTAATATAATCCAAACCAGATGGTGTAAATACCACTTTGAGGCAGGTGGATCTCACATTCTTCAATGAAATCTATAGGAAGGAAGATATGGTCACCAGTGGCCACTATTGCTGAACAAGCACACTCTAGAAAACTCAAGAGCTCTGCACAATCTGATGATGCATACAAATCCTCACATCAGCACAAATTACAGCACATACTTGAAGTTATGGACAACCAAAGGAACAAAAACCAGAAGTGAAAGATAGAAAACTATGTGGCAGAGAAAAGAAAGCTGTTGCTGAAGGAAACCTGTGACCGTAGTGCCATCAAGAGCTTTGTCGTTATCGTTCTCAACCTATGGCATGATGGGACTATCATGCGCGACGAAGAACCCGAGGGAACCACGAGGAGATGGAGAGTTGGATTCCTTCCATAGGTGTGAACATCACATGATTCATACAAAGTTAAGCCAATCCCTCGGGTTCAATCTGCAGAGATAACGATACTTGGAGAACAGGGAATATGGACGTAGAACAAGAGGAATCCCATTCAGATTTACTACTTCAATGGACATGTCCAGTTAAAGGAGAGTGAGCAAGACAAATGAAAACAAAAAGAAGCAACATAATCCAAGCTAAAGCCCGACATTCATCGTTTAGCAAAAAGACAACAAAGAAGTCAGAAGCAAAAAAAAATTTTTCTGGAATTTAAAAATGGATGCCTAAAATAATCGACAAAGACAAAGACGAACAACATCTTTGGGGAAGAAGACAATTGCGATATCGATGCCGAAAACCAGCAATTTAACTGGACGACTCGATTCTAACGTGAAAGCATTGTCACTCAAGATTGATGGAGATCATAACTCTGTTAGAAAATTTGCAAACAATTTAAAACTGACATTGCACTTTAAGCGGAAACTTTATACGGGCGTGTTATTGGTTGTGTAAATGCAAATTGGTGTGTCCTGCAGTTTAATCTTTTATAAAATCAAGCTATGAATATTTATTACACTCGAGAATTAGGGGCTTACTTTAAAGTTGGAGTATAAACTGAAGGATTAATCCAATTGTGAGGATAAATGTACAGACAGATATTGTACCGCCCACGTAAAAATTTTGTGTAGGATCTTATAAGAAATGTGAACTTTTTGGAATCTTATGAAATCATAC
>JAQIXT010001221.1:0-17762 GCA_034700445.1 Stenotaenia linearis | reverse complement strand
TTTTTTTTTTTTTACTTTTGGGCTGGGGATGAGCATAAGAAGAGCGGAAGAAGCTGATGAAGTTGCCTTGATTGCCTCGAGCCAGTAGTCCAGAAAATGGTTAGAAAATTTGCGAGTGCTAAATCAATCAAATTATTGAAATTGAGGGAAGTTCGAGGAAGCGCGTGTAGTTTCCTTAAGTCGACACATGTATGGGATTTTAAAGATCAATATCCCCATAGGGATAACACAGTGATTGGAATATTAAGGGTGCCATGTCGAAGGACACTTTTCGGTGTAATATTCGATTGATAACGTCACGCGAGTGCAATTATCGCGTGATAAATTGTTCGGCGAAATTAACATGTGTTGTTCGGCCATTTCGAGTTTGTTTTCGTGTCAGGTGATTGTAATTGTCGATAATTTCGCGATTATGAGTTCTGTTTGGAGAGTTTATGTGGCCGAAAGTGATGTAATCGACTGAATTATCACTTTGTTGGTGGGTATATTGAGTTGTGTGTTTTTGTTTAAGGCAGGGGCCCATAAAGGGAAGCTCTTTATCCCCTTAAGTACATAACCCTTAAAAGTTTGGCCTTTGGAAGTGTGCGGCCCAGAGCAATCGCATTGATTGTACTTGCCTTAAGCTTTTTTCAGTGGAAAAAAATTGTTTGTGAAAAAATTCGGTGCAATTATCAAACAATGCTCAGGAAATTACGTGGTCTGACTTCCTTGGTAAGTTGTTTGGGAATTTAAGTGTTCTTTGTGAAAGAGTAATGTCTTTTGATTAATTGTTAGGCATAAGTTGTTTCTGTTTAGGACATGTTGTTTTGTTGTGTGACAATGGAAGTAAAGTAATGTTTTGTTGATGGAATGAAATGAGTTTACAGTTTTAGATTTAGGTTAGTTGTTAAATACTTTTAGTAAAGTAAAGTTGATGTTTATATTTCCATGACGTAACGATAATGTAACCAAAATTTATGTTGACTTTTTCAAATGTTGATCAAATGTTAATTTTATAACGGTTATGTTGAGACAAATTTTGAAATGTTATTTTACAAAATATTATTTCAGCTTTTAATGTTGATTCAATATTAAATCAACGTTGAATCTACTTTCGAGATTGACTGGATAAAATTTT
This sequence comes from Stenotaenia linearis, assembly GCA_034700445.1. Classification (NCBI taxonomy): domain Eukaryota; kingdom Metazoa; phylum Arthropoda; class Chilopoda; order Geophilomorpha; family Geophilidae; genus Stenotaenia; species Stenotaenia linearis. The sequence continues at coordinate 16,645 of JAQIXT010001221.1, read as the reverse complement.
ACATTGCCTTTAAATAACTTCACAGTATATTAAATTTTTAATTAATTTTAAATCATTTATTACCTTATAAAGTAATTATTGGTTATTTTGCTATTAAATGCGAGTGAAAATTATAAATTTTACCAGTTACGAAAATAAAAGCAAATGTTTTGGTCGAGACAGAATTATGATGTCGATACGTTTTGGATCTGGTCAGAAGTTTCACACAATAGCATCACCAAGCTAACAATCACTATTATTATTGTTTTGCGGTGGCAGTAAGATTTCAAAGCAAATAAATTGCTTTGTAAATTAGTAGGTGTATGCCAACGAAATCCAGTTTGCAAGTTCTGAACCTCGTAATGTAACTTCCCGCACAAAGCAAACAAGCTGTGTCTGCCATTTGCAGCAGATTGGTGAGTAATTAATGACAAGGTACAAAGTTGTTGTGTTACGAGTTCAGTGTCTAGTGTCTGTTGGTCATTAAATTTGCAACTGGAATTACCACCAACATTCAGCTGATGCTCCATGAGATTAATTAAGACAATTGTCGTTCTCCGAGTCACAAGAAATAAAAAAATTTTTTTTAAAAACATTCAGCCAATTGATAATTGATTATTGATTGAACTGTAGCTGCTAATGGGGGGATTCGAAGGTTTAACCTCAGCCCTCAATCTCAACTCCGGTTGTATTCTTTCGTTAATTTCAATACACGTGTTCGGGTTCAGGTCATCTTACAAGTTAATTGGAACGATTCCCATGGAAAGAAGCATCTAGTAATTGAAGATAAGATACTTTTTATGTCTTGCAGAAACAAAACAAGAAAATAAAAATGGAGTTCTTTCCTGTTATTTATAGTGCACTGCATGTTAAGTAAATAAAAAAAAGATTTAACCTCATAATATCATATATTTTAGATATATTTTCTGTCTGGGGACTTGAAATTAAAAATATTATGTATTTATACTTTGAGTTGACACTTTGGCCCTAAGGGAGTCTTCAAGTTAAATTAGTTTACACACATTAACCCTTTTATTACTACCTTTTGGACAAAAGGGCAGAAAGAAAATTAAGTGGTTTGTTTTTATCAAAAAAAGTTTGTTCATAACCAAAACTTGGCATTTCAAAATTGTTGTTTTGCTTCATATTTCACTGAATGCATTGCTACATGCTTTTGCTATAGCGGTAACCTTTCTTCATAAACCTCTGCAGGACTGAAGGCAATTGAAAAACGTAATTTTTGTGTTGTAAGAGACTTAACTTTTCCCCAATATTCTAAGTTGCAACATGGACCTCACCACTTTGGCATATGAAGGAGTCGAAATATTGCTTGCAAGTCTTGGTCAAGATCCATATACAAACCCTAGTGTTGTGATAACACCTAGAACGACTACTTATAAATCTCGTAAAGCTATTTTATTTGACCACTTGAAATTGAAAAACTCTAGAAGCCCGACAACCTTTCTGCACGAATAAGTTTTAAGAGACAAGTGACATGGATAAAGGGGATATGACCTCATGAAGCTGATGAATCAAACCTGGAGTTAAAAGTGATTGAAAAATCGTTCAACAGTGAATTCTTCTATCCATCAATGTAATTTCATTGGTTTTCAAGTGCAGCTTCAGTGGGGAAAATGTTGAGATTACAAATGTTGACATAGTGAGTGAATAGCGGCTTTTTGTAGATGCCAACTAGACAAATTACTTTTTGATTAAACATTGGAGAGAGAGTGCTTGGAGATGAAATGAGCAAATAGGTGCAGTGATTGTGAGTTTTAATAAGGCTAGAAGGCTATCACAAACACCGAAAGCAATTACAATGGTAATCAAGCAATTACAATTAAACTTAATCCAAGAAGCCACTGACAAGATTTAGAGACAGCCAGACAAGACAAACAAAGAGAGGCGGAAAGAAGCCAGGCAGCAAAAAGTTAGCTACTGATATAATGAAAATGAAGAGAAAGCAAAATGCAGACAAAAGCTTCATTAAATTGAGTACAGTGAAAGATAGACATAATAATATAGAGTTTGGTGCAGCCACAAGAGAATGCAAGAGTAATAGATAGTTCATTATAGTTATTTGTTAGATTAAGTTACCATTAGATATAGTTAGAAGTCCTTAAGCTTGGTTTGATTTAAGTGGCTTTGATTCACTTGAGTAAAAATGAAATTTATTAATTGTTAAACTTTAATAAATCTATTATGAAAGTAGTAATTTAAGTCATAATTATATAAATCAATTTACAATTTTGATAAATATTACTTTTATATTACTGTACAAGTTTATCTATAATATATTTATTTCATATTTATCTATATATATATGTAATCAAGTTTATTCTTAGTAAACTCCAAATTTTTGCCAGTGATTGCTCTATCTCTTAGCTGTTATTAAATAAAGAGCTCTTTCCTTTTTTCTCTCACTTTCTCTCTAGCTTTCTAATACTAACTCCCTTTAGACCCAACCTACATCTAGTTAGGTATACTGACACATTTACTTTAGTCTGATGCAGTTGGATGGGATGTAGCCAGTCTTGCAGTTTGTGATTAGGTCATGTAACCAGTAAACTGCACTAGATAGAGACTTGCTAGGGACTTGCTAGCATCTAACCCTATCTCCATGTATACTCTATTTAAAATATTTCCCAGCACAAAAATATATTAAAAGTATATGAAACATTTTCACTTTTGATATATTTCAATATATTTATTTATGTTTTGCTCAATATATTACCTTTCCATGTGAAGGGCACAAGTCCTGCTCTCTTGAACCTCTCCTTTATAGCTGTGTCATAGGTCACAATAGAGTTAATATAACTAGAAGCACAGAACTGGTTGTTTTCACTAGCAAAGCAAGTGAGGAAAATTTGAATTGCCTTAAATTTAATATTCCATACAAGAAGTTTATTTTACAAATCCTCCAAACAACTAAAGATGACATGGCCAGCAGTGATTGTAATCTAAACAAGCAGAGCATCAAAACAGATTGCATCAAGTTTGTAATGCTACAAATTTACTAACTATAAATTTTCTTTGTTTGATGAATAGATTAAGGTTGTTTATAATTTCCATTGTTAATAACAAAGTGATAAAATTGTTGTTGTAACATTGCCCTTGACTTTTTTCGTCAAAGATTATAAATAACTCAAACCCAAACACGCACGAGATAAAAATAGTTTCTGATCCCAGTAGGAATCCATTTTTGCTTGCTAGTGAAAGTTACCATGTGGCATGTACAGACATTTTTACTTAAATTCCCCCTGAGGACTGGTGCTATTGTTACTTCATGTTTTACATTTGTAAGTTGATACATAAACACAAATAATTACATACATTTAAAGTGAACTTATTATTTAGATCAACAGCATCCTCCTTGTTGCTTCCATATTTATATTTCCTGTTTATAGAGTTGCTAAAAAGGGAGGGGATGCTGGACTAAGTAAGTGAAAACATTTAAAAATTTGTTGAATATGTCATTTTAATGATCTTTTTTTTATAATTAGCTGCTTATATATGTGGTACAGTGCTAGTCTTGGATGCCATATTTGGTATTGTTGTTTGTCTTTGTCTGCTACACTCAATTAAAGATAAAGTAAGCAAATATTTTGAGTTCTTTGACTGTGTTTAATTATTTTTTTTTAAAGAGGAAATTCTCTTTTGCCTTTTATTGGCTAATTTGGCAAGTAATGACTATTCTTATATGGACAGTTCTAGTAATGACAGACATTTTCTTGAAAGTAATTACAGTTATTACAGACATTTGCGATTTTTTTTAGTGATGCAGTGTTTAACTTTCACTTTCAGACTTACACAACAATTCCAATCTTGTTTTACTTGGTATTCATGGTATGATGTGTGTGTTTGTTGCATTGAAGCTTTTGTAATTTTATGTTCATTTCACTTCAGATTTATCTGTGGTTTGTCATTTATAGCTTCTATTGGAGATTAAGGGATGATAACATGCATCCAGAATCAAGATCATTGAAATTGTCTAAAGCAGCTAGCTTTAGAAGATCCACTTAATTGGGACAGCAATACTCATTAACTAGACTTTGCTTCACTTGTTCCATCTATTTCTTGCTTGGAAACCCTAAAGTAAATTGGATTTTGCAGAGATCTATTGAATTTTCTTTTTTATTGTGATCCATTTCAAAAGAAATATGATGGCTGTTTAAATCTGATTTATGATTTACTGAGGTGCATTTTTAGTTTAATGCTATTCATTTTAAAGGCAAATTTTTAATCCATGAGAGATTTACTGTCTTAAAAAATGGTAATTGTTTTTTTAATGTTTTAAATTGTCAAGGGATCTTTAAGCTCTTGAGCCAGTAACATACTAAACATGATATAATTATTGCAACATAAAATGTGCATTATTTAGTAGAATGTAATTGGAGCATGCTTAGAAAAGATAAAAATGTTGGAATTTTAAGAGAGAAGTTAGTGGGAGTTGTTTATACATTATATAAATACATAAATGAAAATTTAACTCTATTTGCAGCTTTACAATGAAACATAAAATTAACTTTAAACTTTTGCTCTTATTTTATACTCATTTTGCTTATTGACTTCATTTGTGACTGTAAACACACTAAGTAAATGTAATTAGAGATTTTTATTAAAATTTTGTTTATTTTTCGGTTTTATCACCTTGCGGATGTTTAACTGAGAGAAACATAAATGCGTTTGTGTACTAAATGCCCTCAAATTTAATATTCTGTGTACAAGAAGTTTTATTTCATAAACCCTCCAAATGACTGGAGTTAACGCAACTGGTGATTGTAATCTAAACAAATGGAGCATCAAAAACAGTATCTCATATCACTCGACTGCTTAAAGAGTGCATCCTGAAAGCATAACGAGATAGAAACTGACTCAATGAATGCAGGCTGTTCTCGGCGAATACAAAGAGAGAAAGCTGAAGCGGTTCGGTTTGATCACGACAGTGGCGGGGCTTAAAACTATGCGTTTAGTCCCAAGGCAAACGGGAGAGCAAACTGTCCCTGCTGCCTCTTCTCTGTGTCCAAGCGACTTAAGTCCTTGACTAAGTCCAAGTGCTTGAGGGTGTAAGCTAAATGGTAGTGGTTAAAGTGAACTTGGAAAGGAGTGAGCAGGGTTAAGAGAAGTCTTTATTCTTTGAGCGAGCTTTCCAAGAAGACTTTTCCAATAGAGATATGGTGCAGCATACTAACAATGGTAATGATCAGAAGAGCATGAAGCATAATATAACCTGCATAACCTATACACTGAACTGTTTCATCATAAGATATTATGTAAAATTGATGTAATAATTGACTGTTTTCTGCACATTATGTGCAGACATTGTGCACAATTGATTCTGCATTGTAAATATTGCATAAAATTTCTGCACGTACTTTTTTATAAGGGTTGTAGAAAGTTTGAGATAGGCAATGTTGTTGTCCGATATGGTTGGCGAAGCAACTTTGAACTTTTGCAGTCTGTTGAAAGCATGAGTTCTTATATCCTAAAGTTTAAGAGTTATTGATAGACAATAAATCTCAGGTGGTCTGTGGTTTCTTTGTTGTAGTTATTAGCTTTTGAAGGTGAGGTAAGGCTTTCATAGAATGCTTGTTTATAGAGTTTCTGCTGTAGAATGAAAGAATCGGTCTTGCCACCAGATGACAGTATGTTCACAGTTGTTTGCCAACTAGATTGGACCACAAGGTTGCGTGTCTTATCCTCTCTTATTCATCAAAGCCAAAGATATAGCCATACGGCATTTATAATGGCTTCGTTTAATGCATTTTCACTTAACGCTCTATCCACAGCGGTAAGTGGGGTATTAGTTTGGATATTTTTAGGATATCAGGTTTGATACAAAGTTTTATAAACTATTCAGCCTTGAGCCAGGAATAATCACAGTTTCCAACCTGCATACTTTCGACTAACATTGTTAACCACTTTACTATATGGCACTCAGTAGGACATTACACCGCGCAGTGTGTACGGAGATTCATTTGCTTTATAAGAATGAAGTCCCTTCAAATTGGAGGAGATTGCTCCTTCATTTTCACTGCAGAAGCTCAGTATAAGATGGTAACAACGCTCTAAATGCATTTTTGGACACTTCCCTAATGCACTTTTCCGACGCGAAGAAAGCCACGCAACAGGTAGTAAGCAATTGTGTTAAAAGCACAATTCGCATTCTGCTGAAAATCACCTAGGTACAATTTGTACAGACATGTTTAAATGCGAGATACGTATACCAATTTGCCTGCACTTGAAAACAGATACGAATTTTTTGTTAAGATATTTTTTCAAATTAATTCCAAATGAGTGACTCCAGTGATTAATTTTTGCTGATATTTATTGCTATTGGTTGCCTTTCAATGGAATTTGAAATGCAATATCAAATTCTAATTTCTAATTTATATTTTTATTTTGGTTTATGAAAAATATTGGATTTTTCAAGCCCTAAGTGGTTTGTTTTGGGTTAGTGGAGTAAGACTTTGAAATTAAACTTTGAGATATACAGTTTTAATAATTTAATATAGCGAAAGTTATAATCCAATATTGTTAATGTTTATAATAGAAAAACTCAGAGTTTAATTTCAACTTTTAATTTAATTTTAAAATCTAAAAATAGCTATGTTTAGGTATATTTCATAATTAGAGAAATAGTTTGGTATAATTGGGAATTATTTAAGTGGAAGTAATTGCAACATCAGAAATTCAAAAATTCAAAACATTTTGAGCGAGTCAGGGACAACCAATGAAACAAAAACCCAGAAGTGAAAGAAAAGAAAGCGAGATAGCAGAAGAAATGAACAATGACGTCACTGAAATTAAAACAATAAACATTCACTCTGATGTAATTCAATGAGATCAAAGAGAATATTTATGCTTTATCACAATTGAATATAAAATTCAATAGGCAAAATTTTGACAAACAATAAAAAATTCCATCATATCTTTAGTAATTTAGTTTAAACCGAGAATAGAGCTGAAATTTCAGAAATTGATTCTTTGTATAAATACGTCAACTTTTATTGAAAGTCTTGGCGCTAGTAATAGAGAAGGGAATTTGGTTTGAAAAGATAAGTATAGTAATTGAGTTTAGAAAAATGTGTTGACGAGTGATAAACCTTATGAAATAGCTTCAACGGCCTTTTTAAGCCTGTCATTTTCATTTAATTGACAAAATCAACGCGTGTTTTTGTGCTTCTAAATGATTTTCGCAAGCCGCACGAGTAAAGCTCACAAAAATGCGACTTTTAATTACACTGTAATTGCATTTGCATGAACAGTGATTGGAGTACAGTCCCACCAAGCAACTGCCACTTCTTAAGGTCCAATTTAACTGGAACGGAAATATAATACAATGAGATTAAAGATTAAAGTGTGTTGTTTCCCCTATTGCCCACTCTTTCCTGCTATCTCCGGACTTATATCGATCTTGAAACAGACGTTATTAGATCTGAAATTTCTATTCTCTCTTAAGTTGTTTTCGAGGGTGGTTAACGACTTCTCTAAGAGCAGGATGTGGGAGATCAAAAGCTGTAAGAGTTTGAAAGTAAAAGTTTGGGCTTGAAGTTTGTGTGTGGGTTTGATTTATGGTATTTGTTTAAATTCACTGCAAGAAAACAGGATTTACAAATGTTTATGGTAATTAGATTTCCTTCTAAAAAACAAATGTGTGTTAACGGTTTAAGTCGAATGCATCGCGTAAGTTAGATTTATCGATGTTTACAGATTGGAAAGGTAATGAAATGGCATAACGTTTACCAGTTTTTGTAAAATGTATCAAATAGATGGAGGATTTAAATTTATAAATGTGATTTATAATCTTTGTAAAGGTGTAACGATTTGTAAATATAATAACTTTGATGTTTATACAAATGTAAAAATAATTCAATATTTACGTTGTGCAAATTTCAATGTAAATACACATTTATAATTTGTTAAAACATTATAAATTATAAAGTGAAGTTATATTTACTTTTATAAATTTTTTAAATAAAATGTACATTTGTCTTTTTACGCAGTGTTGTTTTTTGCAATCTTAATATTTAGTTTAATATTTAGATTTTCTTGCAGTGATTTTAATGTTAATTGTTTAGTATTTGAGTGTTTACATGTATTTTCTAACTTTACTACTTTAGTTTGTTGAGTTTTCTGTTTGCAGTTCTTCTGTAAACAATATATAACATTTTTGTAAATAAATTTAGTCTCTTGTTTGTTAAAAAGTTTTTTCTATGTTTAAAAAAATGAAATTTATTGAGATTGTACTGTTTTATATAAACTTGTTTACAATGTTTGTGAATCTTGCTGAAAATTTAATGATAAATCAGCCAATGTGTTCTTTATGTGTTTATTTAACTTTAGTAAAAGTCATTAAAGTCTTTGAACAACAGGATTTTATTTACAGCAAAGTTTATTGATAAACCGTGAAGTTTATCGGTTAAGTTTTTTTAAAAATTTTTCTAGTTTTTATTTACATTTTAACAATGCTGTTGGATTTTTAGTAATGTAGGCATTTATGCTTTGCATTTGTTGCCAAACAAATGTTGTGGTTGCTTAGTTACTTTATTTACAAATGGAACAAAGAGGGAGAGTTTTATGCTTTTACTCTTCTATTTTACTTCATGACAGTAAGTACTAACAAATGTTGGGTTCTCAATCTTAAGAATAATTAATAAAAGTACTTCTACTGCAGTTCCTTAGCAACTAGGTAATAATAATGGTTGACAGCATAATGCCATTTTGAAAAAGGAAAATAATCAGTCAGGATTATAGATTTGTAATGAGAGTCAATTTGTTTGTTTTGTCATAGTCAATATTATGTCTGTGCACTTCAAAATAATAAGTACTGCATAAAATCAGTTGTAATTTCAGACTTCCTCTGTTAATTTCAACTACTAATGCAATTCAATCTAAATACATATTTATTCGAGGAAGTCTGAAATTTTAACCCATTTTATTTCCCTTTTTAACAGTCCCAAGAGACCATTAAAACTACCAGATTCTGCTTGTAAATCGTGTTTTAATGCAATATTTAATTTTTACCAATTGAATCTAATGCCTTTTTTTGGTCGGTTGCACGTAGTTATTTAGTGTATATTTACTGAAGACTTTAAATTATGTATTAGAAGTTATAAATTTTAAAAATTGCATAAATTTTCCATTAAACTCAGTGTTCGCGACTTTTTTGGAAGTTTTAATAATGTTTTCTTGCGGTTTCTCGTAAGTACCAAGTTATAAAAATTTTATTCTCCATACAAGCACTTTGAGAACACTTTTCCACTTTGTTTACTTGTCACTATTTTTGACTCTGGGAGAAAAGAAGAAAAACCACTTTGTTTGTAACACACTTTTCCACTACATTAAATCCAAGTGCTTAACTTATAACACTAGACATTTCCCCTATATATTATTTCTGGTGTCCCTGTGAAACCATAAATTATACAACTAATGGGTTGTAGGAAAACGAGTATTAATTTGATAGTGTGAAAAGGTAAACAGGAAAAGAAATATGGGATGTTGATATTATTGAAGATTGTTCGTGAAAGAACTTGATGTTGGAGTAATAACAGCAAAATAATGAAAGGAATTCGGTTTCCATGGATACAATTTTATTTATTTGCTAAGTTTCTACAGAGATTTTCTTTATTTAGTATTTTATTCAAGCATTCTCTAATTTTCATTGATTTAGCTTAGGATTTCACTATTTTCTATTGATTTTACTCAAGTTTTCACTAGTTTTTATTGATATTACTCAAATTTTCACTAGTTTTCATTGATTTTATTCAACTTTTAACTATTTTACTTATATTTCTTTTATTTTAACACTTTACCCAAATAATCTCTTTTCCATTCATTGCACTTACACTATCTGAAATCTCCATTCACCTTGCACACACTTTTCCCATTTTCAATTAATTTTTTTTAAAACAATGTTAACAAATGATTATTTCTAAGAAACAGGTCATTTTTTAGCATTTAACAAAAGTCACTCAGCCGGTGAAATGATTGATGATTATGATAAATATTACACTTCGGTTGAATGGACATACAAGATATGAAGTAAAGTAATTAATGTCACCTAGGATTATGGAATAAGAAGTATTTAGAAAAACCATTATGGTGACGAGGAAAATAATTTGAGTATTATACAACCTGGGAAAAGCTTGTAATGACGTGGTTTGCGGTGGAGCGTGCGAATTTATTTCCTAATTAAGCAATTAAATAGCCATTTCCAACTTTATTATTTATTGACAACGTCTACGAGTTGTACTGACAAACAACAGGATGTTATTAATATTATATTATATTGAAATTCTAACTTGTTAAAAATTTATAGCTTAAAACTCCACAGCTAAATTTTAATCTGAAAGGAGATTTATGGTTAATAAATTATGAATTTTTCGATTTTTCAATTCAAATGTTAAAATGTAATATGAAAGAATGACGTAAGTCACAATGAAAAAAAATTTTGGAATAAATTATGCAATGATGAATTGGAAAGTACTGCAGAGATTTGTAATGTAGTCAAATATGATTAGAATAGTCATAAGTATGATGTACTAAGCGAGTAACAAGACAGATTTATATTCAGTTGGACCTTATACTGTGGTTGCAGCAAACAGTTTGTGTTAGTAACCTTAGATTACTATACATTAATAGTATAGGATAAACTAAGATTAAGGTAGGGGTGGGCAACTCAACTCGACCGACTCGGACTCGAATCAACTTGGGATTTCGTGAGTTCAAAAAATTTTCTAAATTTTTCCAAATTTCACGCGAGTTTGTTTTTTCTTTCTACAACTACATAAAAATAATGTAATATCATCATTATATAGAGTTCTATATCAAAATTAGGAGTAGAACTGATGATTAAAATAAATTTACGATGAGATCTCTTTAAATATGCTGCTACAATGATAGCATATAGCATGAAAAAGCCATAAATTAATTACGCACAATTATTTTCATTTAAAATTAATGAATATTTGATGAAATTTTCAAAAGAGTGTGCTTTTACAAAAAAAAAGCATCTATAGAAACCTACACAGTCCTGTTGCGTATACGTAAAGGTGTCCTGTAGTAAACCATAGAGTGATACAAATTGTCTTTGATAATTGGGAAGTTTTTACATACACGGGATAACCTGAACACTTTAAGCTTAAGATAAAAGAATGCTTCAATTACAAACAATTGGTTTATTTTAGATACATTCACACCTGTTTTGTCACTTTCGATGTATTTTACTTTAATTTTGGTTGTTTCAGACCTGTTTTTATTATTACAGACATATTTTATACTTATTTTAGCTTTTGTTAGTCAACATAAATCATTTTTAGAACAATTTCAAACCTACATTAACTTAACTCGGGCAATTTCAGAACTACAAATTAACGAACATAATTTATTATTCACAAGCCACAAATCATATTTAAACACAGGGCGGTCTCTAATCAATAAAATACAAAAAACTATCCAAAGTCCTACAACTGTTCATCCCTCAGTATTATAATCTCCATCGATTTAACCATTACCGTAATTCTATTGGAAAACCTCCAAATTCACAGGTCAAAAATGTAAAAACATGTGTCGAAAATCCCCCAAAGCCGTTACAAAGTCACAAAACGCAACAATAACACCATTTGGCCGGCCAAATGTTCAGGTATGTGGTCCACGTAACGCGAATGTCGCCACTCCGGCTTCATTGCCTGCGCAGCTCCGTAACACATAACTCCTAATTTAATAGTACACTCCAAGCTGAGACAGACAATCTCTTGGAGTTGCTAACGGTTAATGCAGTTTTGAGAATGTTTCTGTAATGCTGAGTGCGTTTTAATTCAACATTCTCATTTAAAGGAAGAAAAAAAAATTCGCTCGGATTTGAATCCGAGTTTTGTTTTGCGTCATCTTTAATTTGATGCATTAAATTTAATACTGCTTTTATTTGGGAAAATGAAGAAAATTAAATTTCTTCGCCCTACTTATATTTTCGCTGAAAAGTACTAGAAGCTTATTTAAAGTTCAGTAAAGCAGAATAAACGAACTATAAAGTTAGACGTGATTAGATTTCTGAATGGTTAGTTGGCCTACACGTGTTTCAAAATCGCAATTTTGTGTTGAGAGGTTTTTTTTTTTTTTTTTAAATTTTCTAGTTTTAATTTTTAAGAAAAGACAAGATTTTGCAACTTTTTTTTATTGCGCGGGTGAGTGGAGTTGAAGGAATGGTGATTTTTTAGGTGTTGTAGTGACAGTTTCGAGTTTTGTTGATGCGTAAATGGAAGGTTATGTTTTGTTTTGTTAGGGTTATTGGGGTTATTGGTTTTGAGTAAATTTTGGGGAAATGGTGTCAGGTTTTGTAGTTTTAGTGGTAATTTGTTTGATTTATACTTTTCTTTCATGAAATTTGATGATTTTCAGTGAGTTATTTATGTTTTTAATGTGAGTTTGATTGAAAAATAGAAAATTTGTAGATAATTTGATGAAATTAGCTGAATTTCTCTCGAAATTACAGCAAAAACTTCAAAAATTTATTCAGATCTTTCAAAATACTCAAAATTTATAAATATCTTATAGTTTACCAGAGTTTAATCTTATTTTTGTTTTGGTCCAGAGGGTTTTAATGATTTTTGAAAAGATGTTTCAAAATTTCAATATAAAAAGGAAAAGATTTTAAAAGCAAAGTTTGAGACTTTATTAGACATTCTTTTAAAACTTTAATGCAAATATTGTAAACCTAGAAAAATGTCAAGCATGATAACAAAATTTAATAAACTAGTGTATCAATCATGTACCTTCTGGTTCTTATCACAACTTATATACATTTAAAACTCTTTCGTGCGTGTAATCTCATGTAAACCTCGCGCGAGAGAAAAAATGGTCAAAATGTAACATCTGTGAATATCATTCTTGCATAAACATAAATCTTGAGTTTCAGCATGACATTAACTTAAAAGATAAATCAGTTTTTAAAAAGTTACAGTAATTAAATCTTTGTGAAAAAAACTAATCTTCACGCTTACGGTTTTAAAAGAACGCTTTCCGGTAAATTTTATAAACTGTTCTTTTACAAATGTAAATGTAAATTAGATGTTTTTACAACAAATTTAATTATTGTAAATTTTTAAATTTTAAGAGTGATTTGAACTCAAAACATTTCAACAACATTTCGTAAGACCAGAAGCTTTTCTACGCATTCATCAATAATTACCGGGGAGCAAGAAACCCGATATTTGTAAACACGTTACTTAACTTTCTATCTATCTAACAATTTGGTGTTGATGTTTAGTTCTTAATGAATGAGAGGAAATTGGGTTGACGTGTCTGTTTTTTAGACACTCAAGTTTGCGTTTCCTAGAACTCAAGTGGGGAGTAAACAGCTCTTGTTTGCAGCTCAAATGCAGAAGAAAACTGTAATAATTTGCAGGAAAGAGGAAAAACAAGTACAAAAGAAAAAGTTGAAATTTTATACTTTTTTATCGATTATTTGGGATTCTTTGGCTCACAGTCAATTCAGAAGAAAGAAGTGAAACTAGTCAGTGGGATTGAAGACGCGTTTTGAGTCAACAAAAGAAAAATAAAAAAATCAATCGGATTTGAATTGTTTGAAGTGGAGTTTTAATATGAGATTTGGATTTTGTCACAAATTGTTTTTCGAATGGAGTTATATCTGAGGTTCTGTCAGGAGTGAAATTAATCTGTTTTTAGAAAGAGAAGTTAAATTTGAAGGAAAGTTGAAGAAAATGGGATTTGTGGTTAATTTCGGTTTTGGATTGAAAACGTTTTCCTTTTTATAATTGTATAGGGAATTGTGTGATGACTAAGGGATCTTGTGAAAGATTGAAAATATAGCAAAACCCCCGTTACAATGAATGGCACCAAACCGCAAAGTCTGTTTGTTGTAACGAGTTTTCATTACACAAGATTTTTCTAACACGGTTGTCTGAGTTTTATTAATCAATTCATTGTAACGGGGTTTAATTTAAATTTTGATTTTAATTTTACTACATACAAAAAATCAACAAACAATAGAACTGTTTTCAATAATTTCTGAATAAAAAAAAAAAAAAAATTTACTTTACTCGAACAAACCCGTTAGCGCTAAGTTTCGCAAAACGACCGACACAAAGAACGGAGCGAAACCACAAACTTTAAAACTGAAAAATACCTATTTAACTTAATCAAAAAATGAAAAGCCATTTTCTTACCTGTGGCACTGAGCAAAGAATACTGATGGTCCATGCAAAGAGCAACATGATTTTACCACGTCGTTGAGCATCGTTCACTTTGAGCGGGTGCAAGATGGCAAAATATCTGTCCAGACTGACACACACCAACACCATGGACGATAAATAAAGTCCGAACGCCCGGAGAAACAGGAAAGTTCTGCATGCCACCTCACCTGCGACCCACTGGACCGTGAGTCGCCAGCCTATCTCGAGAGGAATCATGATGAACGTAACTATAAGGTCAGCCACCGCGAGGTGAAGAATCATCAAGTTAATTCGAGATCTCCGTTTACGGTTTTTCAAGAGAGTTATGAGTACCGTTAAATTCCCTACGGCGGCAACTACAAACAATACTCCGTACACACTGACTCTGATTAAGGAGTCTCTGGTGAAAGTCAGGTGTAGTGGAAGGGTTAAGTTTTCGTTGAACGAACTTTCGCTCGAAGTGTCTGATGAGAGATTCCAATCCATGTCGGAGGATTTTGTGTTTATCGAGTTGCAGGGTTCCTGCAAGCATGTGGAGTGTCTCACGTTCAAAGCCGGTGTGCTCTCAGCCGGGGTTCAACACATTGGTACATGCAGGGAAGCGATCTGCGCGTACAGCACATGCGTGCCGGACGACGTCATCGATTGGTGCGAACGCTGATTTTCAACTTTTTTTTCTTCTCGCGAGTTGGGATATGGGGGGTGGGGTGGGGGAGGGGAAAAGTGTGAATTGATTATTTTTTTTTAATTTTGGGGGTTTGGAGAATTGAGTGCAGTGTATTGTTTCTATGGAGACAGAGTGTGAATTTGCTGGTTTTTTTTTATGGATATTTATGAGTTTGTGTTGAAAGTGAAAGTTTTGTTTGTGTATATCACAATTTTCAGTTTGGAGAGGAATGTATTGATTTTTGTAAGCGAAGCTGTTGGTGGTATGCAGTGAAGTGAAGTTTTTGAAGTTAGCAAAATGTAAATAGTTTATATTTTTTATGTAATGTTAAATGTGTTAATATTTCATCACTGAGGGAAACAAAATCGGATTTACAAAAATTTGCAATAATTAAATTTGTTGTAAAGAAATTTACATTTACGGGCTTAAGACATTCTCCGGTAAATTAATTTATGTTTTTACAGTAAATTTAATTTTTTTTTTTTTTAATTTTTTTTTTTGCAATGCAAAATTGATATGAAAAATTTTCTTTAATCTTCGGTTGTTTGAGTTTGAGAACTGAGTCGAGTCAAATGATACGCATGCTATTAGATTCAGCAGTTCACTTTATATTAAATCCCAAAAAAATGATGGAAAAAACGGTCTTGTGATGACGTTAATGCTATATATTTTTTTGAAGATAAACATTGTTGCTAGGAATTGGATATCTTTTATATCTAGCAAGTTTTCCATTAAAAACTTATAAATTCTCTAAATATAGAGTTTCGTCCATTAAACATCCTTCAAATCCAATTTCTCGATGTCCAAAGTCTGCAAGTTGTCGAAATTTGATATTTTTTTGTTAAATTTATCCAAAATGCAAAGTCATGTTTTTTTGCTAACAAACGCAAAAGTTTGCAAATTAAAAGCCTACGAATTAACATAATAATTACCTCGAGATTAAAATTCATCGTAAGAAAAAAAGAAGTTTAATGTTCGTTAATGGAATTTTAGTGTTTAAAAATATGATGAAGGTGAGGAGGTTTTTCGGATCAATACTATCGATGCATTAAAGGAAATATGCGAGGAATTTATTTGTAATTAAATCGCTGGAATTAGCGATGTTTTAGATCCGTGTAAACTACGTTTAATCGACGTAGGAAAGTGTTAATTCAGTGTGAATTCAGTTTTCAATTGGCAAACTCCCAGATTTCGAAACATCTTTTCCCGGAATGAGGAAACGTGACTATGGAAAAAGTTAATTGTGACATAGAAACTTTAATTACGAGATGATTTGGATGTCACAACGATTTCAATGTTGGTAACTAAGATTTTTTTTTTACATTTAAAACTGAAATTAATTTTTTTAATGTCGTTATTTTTAACCATTTTCTTGCAAGCTTTTGTTTTTTTATCACCATGGTGAAGTTAAGATAGATATTTTCTTTTGTTTTGGTTAATTAAATTGGTTTTAATGGAATTGGTTGATTTTTTTGGATAAAATTTATTGAATTTCAGGGAATTGTTGTCAAATTGTCGTTAAAAGTATAAAATGATCAATTTCAGCTGTGGGTTGATATAATGGGTATAATTTTACTTTTAGTTTGAGGCTATGACCTTTTAGTGTAGGGTATGAGTTAGGTCGTTGGAAGTTGCTGTGGGAATATTAACCCAGTAATTTGCAGGTCTCAGCTCAAAAGAATCGGTTTGATCTTGATGCCACCTTGATTTACATATCTCTAGTGGAAGAAAAGTAATTTTTTTTTCCAATTTGGAGTATTTTAATTTCTTCAGGTTTAATGTATCCGATAATCTGTTTGGCGTTGGA
>JAQIXT010001220.1:0-17771 GCA_034700445.1 Stenotaenia linearis | reverse complement strand
ATTGAATGAATGGATAGGAATCCAACCAAACTTTTAAAAAAATTCGTTAAAACGAGGAATTCGCAATAAGCGAGTTCCTAACAACGAGGTTCGACCTGTATTTAAAAAAACGAATAATAAAAATCATAAATTGATTATTTTTATAAAATGATAAATATGGATTAAATTTGCACTTTTATAATTATTTTATTCAAGTTTTTCAATCTATAAATCTCTATGTTTTTCCAGTGATGTTTCTTAAAAATTTTTTTCCAATTCAGATTTTCTGCAAGAAAGAAGTGGATTTATCATTGGCATTGAAAAAGTCGATGTTCGACGATTGGCATCTGCTAACGCTACGACCTTAGATTCAAGAGGTTCCGACATAACTTTCTACGCCGTAGACCCACTCAGTTACCGTCTAGTCTCCACCGAAGATCCCAACATACAATCATTATTTTTCTCTCTAGAAGGGAAATATTCACTGTTATCAGCTATTTCTAGCGGCCTTCACATTGAGGCTACTGCAATTCGACATCCTTACCCTTCAACTTGGTCTGCAGGTTAATAAATCTGATACATTTGTCTGTACTTTTATATAAATAAATGTTGTTGTTCTAGGTGTGTTGTATGCAGCTAAAACAATGGAAGAGGCAGTTGATGGTTTCCAAGCTGCCCTACTCGCTCTTTCTTCCATAGTTGCCGTATTGGGCGTAGCAGCCATTGTTTATTTATGTTTTCTTTGGTCTCGATATGAAACTTTCCGATCAAATCTTCAAGAAATGATCGGAAGTCCCCATTTAGAGCCTGTGCTCATAGAACCAAGTTTAAAGGAATATGAAACTCAGGTAAAAGGGCATAAAATAATTACTTCAATGCTATTTGAAGCAGGAGAAAAAGTATTTCCGGTTAGATTAGCCTTTTGTTTATGTGTGGTAACCTAAGGTTAGCCGAGCATTTATACCTTCATTTCTTGATTAATGAAAACAATCTTGGCAAATGTTTTTGCAGTAGTTTATCTTTCAACAGTCCAAAAATCTCACCTTTAGCATTTAATCCAATCTATTCTAACCCTTCCATCTCAAAAAGTGTAAAAAGCTATGTTTTTTAGCGATATCAAACCATCATAAATGATACTTCCGGTTTCTTTAAAGACATGAAATTTCCAAATAATCAATTACACATTTAGACATTTACTTAAAAAATTTCAAAACCGGAAATGCCATTTTAGTCGCACCAAGGAGTCAGATCTAACTCCTTGCTCGCACCAACTGATCAAACATCACTTTTCAGATGCTTCAAATGAACATCAACGGAGACGACTTCATGGGCACCATCAAAGGCCCGCCATCCCCAACTTTGATGCAAGCCTTAAACGCATCGGGTTACACGGAAGAAAGCAGCACCGACTCACTAGATCAATTACAAACATACGGAAACCGCGAAGAACTCGAATGCGACGACGTAAACGCACTCATGGTACCTGCCCTCAATCCCATTTACCAGAGGTAAAACCAACAAATCAATCCCCAATCCAATTTCACCCCAATTAAATTTCCTCACACATCTCCTATTTTTAACTCAAAACCCGACTTATTTTAGCTCACCACAATTTTTTTCCACTTTTTCAACTTTACAGCTCCGACGAAAACAGTCCCCAGCACTAACTCATCTCCAACGACGCACCGGATAACATTAATTAATGTAAATACAAATTCACAAAAATTTTATAAAATTATTTCAAAAAAAAAATGTAAATCTTGAAATTATTAATTATTAAACTTGATTTATTGCCCTCATTTTTTATATTTTCACCCAACTATAATTAAAGCGAGTTTCACATGTCTGGTTAGTCTAAAAATAAGTTGAGTACGCGTTCATGGAACTGAGAATGAAAATAGAAAAGATGCATCACACTAGCTAATGTCCCCATCATGGACTCGTCTTTCAAGATGTCTTCGAAGGAAAACGATCTGATAGGAATGGTCGTGGACCCGCCGTTTCGTTTGCCCATGCAATCTCAAGCCGGACTCGATCATCTCGACAATTTGTGTCGATTAATGGAACAGCTGGGCGTGTTGCGTGAACAGAATTCGCGGCTTCAAACTCGAGTGCAATACTTGGAAGCTATGCAACAAATGTCTAGCAGTAGCATTGATGCGTCTAATACTGATGATATCACTACAAGTAAATCTATCTTGTTTGTAGTTGTTTAAGGATGTGGTTTGTTGTTGTGTGAATTCATTAAATTGTTTGAATTCATTAAATTGTTTACAGATTCATCTGTTAAAATCGAGGAAAATGATGTGGCCCAGAATACAAGTCAAGGTTTGTTTGGTTGAATTTTGTGAGTGAGGGGAATATTTTTTGTTGCTTTTTAAACTTAGCTACACGATATTGTTTTTATACTTTGTGCACCATAATTTTTATAATTCTGGGGATTTAAAGTCTGTTTTTAAATCTCTTCCCCAGGTAAACAAATAAATTAAACAAAATTAAATTATATTAATTTATTTGTAGTAGGCAGCGTATACAATATTATTAGAGAGTTAGCGGAGAAAACTTACGTCTTATAACTTATAAATTCCATGTTAAATGTAAGATAGATTTATAATTATTATGAAATTTATAAATTATAAGATATAAATTTTGTTCTCTGCAAACTCTCTATTAATAAGGTAATTTAAAATAGGCAGGTCATAGTGTATGCACAAGACAAAACTTAATGTTTTATAATTATAACTTATAAATTCCATGTTAAATATAAATCTGACTTAAAAAGTAATTAACATGCAATTTATTACTACAAGTTACCTCAAACCCTCCAATGTAACTTGGTGTGTGGTAAGTTGTAATTTAGCAATATTACATTTATTGTTTTTAAAAAAGTCATTTAGACTAAAGCTGAAGGTAACATTAAATTTTGATATTGTTTTAACTGTCACGAAATATAATTTTTTGTTAAAAATAATAATGATATCATTGAAAATGAGACAGTTTTGGGTCCATGGCCCATTCAAACTAAAACACTGACCCCAAGTCATTACATTAAGGATAAATTAAATTATTTTGAGATATCCGGACACTCCATTTCCAATTTAGAAAGTTTCCACACACACTGACTGCCCTAAATCTGTTTGGTTTTTATTCTACTTAGCATTGTTCATAATTTACAGCCAAAAAAAAAATCCTGTCAGTTATTCCTAACTAAATCCACTGAAACAAGCTTATCAATCTCAAAACTTTATTCAAACCACAACACCAGATCACGTTTCCATGAAATTATCTTTTAAAAAGTAAACAAAAAAAATTGAAAACAAAAATCCCCAAAGCCTTGACTCGTAAAATTTATCAAAATAAAACAAAAATTCAATAAAACATTCTTTCATATTTATCCACAGGGAGTAAATGGGGCCGCATGAAAACAATACTAAGCCAAACCCGTAAAGAACCTTCCCAACCGCAACGGATCGTCGAAGGCGACGGAGGAACCAACGACGCTTCGAAATGGAGAAAAATGAAACGCGCGCTCACACGTCGCAACAATCAAGCTTCCCTGCAACGCTCTCATTCCGTACCGAGCAGCCCAACCTCGGGCGACCCCAGCAGGGAAGTCCTCGTCCGAACCGACGCCGGCGAATTCCGTTTTCAAGGCTTGGACGACACTTTCCGCCAACGACTGGTCGAATGGGAAAAAAAGAAGGGAATCAAAGCCCGAGATTCGTCCCTCATGTTTCTGGAAGGTTCTCACGGAACTTTAGAACGCAAATTAGAAAGAAACAGATCCTACTCTGACTCGAGTGTGGCCGGCGACACAGCTCAACAGACCCAAGATGTGTCGGCCAGATCGACGTCCGAGCCTCAATTGCCGGCCAAAAAGCAAAACATTTGTAAATTGATGGAAGAAGTTAAGAGTAAAAGCGAAGCGTGCAAAACTCTGCAGAAACAAGTGAATGCAGTTGATGCTGAAATCGATCAGATAATCGAAGGGCAGTTCCAAAATCTCGGTAATAAAAGGGTTGAATTAGTTTTTTTTATTTATTTAGCAGTGGGAATGACTAACCAACCATTGACTGGCTAACATTGTAGCTATTTATTGCTTACAACAGGATTAAAAGCTGGCAACTGCAGTTGTTTGTTTTGAAAGTTACAAAGCATTCCACAATGCATGACTAATATGTGCTATGTGGTGTAAAAATGTTCCAAACGTAAACAGTGTTATAAATGTGGGTGATGCTGATGTTGTAATACTTGTGCAATGGAAAATTCTTTCTGGCATATTGCTTGGAATGCGAATTAAAATATATCAAGACTTTAACGATATCTCTCGGGATCTTCAATTATTTAATAATATGACTTTGTAGCCATTCCTGACTGTTTGCAGCTGGTTGTGTATGTTACTGCAAAAAAAAAAATCAGACTTACAATAATTGAATTTATTATAAACATGTAAAATACATTATATTTAAGTCTGCAAAAACAGTTTTTAAAATCTACCATACCTTTGTTGTTTACAACAAATTTAATTATTGTGAAGTTCTGTAAATTCGATTTTTTGGGGGGGGTGTAAAATAGAAAATTGAAATGTTTAAAGATTTCTAAAACGTAAGTTGATTATCTCTCCCTCACATCTAAATAAAAGTTAGAAATTCAATTTGGTTCTAATTTTTGATCAACTAGAATTAGTAAGTAAAGGATTAATTTATACTACCCAAAATTTTTTTGATGTTTACAACTAAATAAAACACAAAAATTTGACACCTTTGACCAATACAAAGACTTAGCAAACATCTATAACCAAAAATTAATAACTCAATGAAAATTCAATTAACATGCACCAACCGTTCACTAAAAAATCCCCCAAAAGTTCTTTGTTGTTGCGCACGCTCATTATCCTCAACAATCAATCGATTTTTCCATTCGATCCACCATACTTATACTAATTCCATCACAATTTAATATCAGCTTTGACATAAGATCATGAGCAAGGTAACAAATACACAGTTCACTATTACTTTCAAAAAGAAATAGAAAACAAA
The DNA here is from genome assembly GCA_034700445.1 of Stenotaenia linearis. Lineage (NCBI taxonomy): Eukaryota > Metazoa > Arthropoda > Chilopoda > Geophilomorpha > Geophilidae > Stenotaenia > Stenotaenia linearis. The sequence goes on along the minus strand of JAQIXT010001220.1, from coordinate 12,753 downwards.
ATTTCTTTCGCACTCTAGTCTCAAATTTACTTGTGAAAATTTGAGACTCTCTTATACGTAAACCTATTAATCCCTAAACGCTGACTCTTTTCTCACTATAGAGAACTACCGTAAGCACGTTAAGAAACGAGGCGGTCGAAAAGTACAAAGGGAACTGAGTAAAGTCGACGAGGAAATGAAAACTCTCAAAATGACTCGCGAACGAATCAAACAAACCGAAGAAATCAACCAAGACAACCTCGAAAAACTATCAGCCGTCGACATAGGTCACCTGGAAGAAATGTGCACCCAACTACGCGACCAAGTAAAACAACTCGAATTCAAAGTAACAGACAGAAGCAGTTTACTCCAACAACTCATCGTGTCCCACTGGCTCTCTTTCGAAAGCCCCTGCGACTTAAAAGACGAAGACGACGAAACCACTGACCAACTACCCATAATTCAACACTCGTTCAGCGATTCCATGATGGGGACAATTCCTACAAACAACCACCAAACTTGGCGGCCACCAGACACTTTCGAATCGAACCAAAAAATCGACTTCGCCACCGCATTTTCCACAACAATTTACGACGACGAAGCGCTGCAACCGCTCAAACCGGAACCGGAAATCGACACGTCGGTTTCGGTCACCGTCAAACTCCCCTCGCCCAAACCCACCCCTCCCACCACACCCCCCGAAGTGACCACAGTCATAACACTCCCCGCACCCAAGACGTCCAACTCTCGCGTACCTTCCGTACCCCTTCCCTCTCGCCTCGAGCCGGCGTACAAAGTGAAATCGATGGTCGCCCACTTCAACCAACAAGGGTCGCCGCTCCCGCAACGCCAACTGCCCTCCGACGGGGTCTTCAAGTCGTCCAGCTTCTGCAGCAACCAGTGGACGAGTCCTCAAGGCGGTGTGTCCAAATCCGCCAGTTCGAACGCCCTTTACTCGGACCCGGGCGTCGCTTGGCCGAAATACTCGAACGAGACGCCGCCGAATTTGCGCCAATCGCCGCGTTTTCCTCGCGTCCAACAACCGATGAGTCCGCGACTGGCCATGCGCCATCAGATGATGACGTGTCAGCACCAGAACGTCTACCAGAACACGACCGAAGTCGCCTCGCCACCCCTCAGTCCACGCACGAGAGCTTCGGCCAGTCCGCGGGTGACGCGACTGAAGCTCCGGTACGCCAGGGAGGAGTTCCTGAGTCGAGAATGTCCGCCGCTGCCCAGCAGTCCGCAAATCCAGTGGCGGAACCCGCAGAAGAAGTCGATAGTCGAAGAGGTGGAGCCGAAAGAGGAGGTCGTGAACCCCGAGTTGATGAAAAAGAAAACAGAACTGGACGGGGACAACAAACCGAGCGATCAGAAAACGAGTTTTTTCACTTTTCACCTGCGAAGACCCAAAAAACAGAGCACAACATCGCATCTTTGCCGGCAAAGTTTGTTCGTGAGTTTGCCCACCTCGGTCGACATCGGAGCCGAAAGGCAAAGCTGCCCTTCGTCCCCTGCTCAACAACCAAAACACCAGAACAAAAAAACGTCGTGGTTCATGTCCACGAAGTTCTTTAAATCGAAATAAAACTTTTTCTTTCAAACTTTTGTGCAATTTAATTACGAAATTTCAATTTTCGTCTTCTTTGAACATAAGCCTGAATATTTATGAACAAAACGAACAATAACAGTTTTATAAAATAAACAATAAAATAAACAAAACTCAGTTTTCAATAGCTTAACTTGCCTGGTAACGTGCAGGTGGGACGGGAACGTCGTGACGAAGACGCTGGATTATTCCAATACCGTCGTTAATATCTAAAATTATTTTAAAAAATCAGAAATTTTAAATTTAAATTTAAATTTAATTTTATAATTTAACGAACATGTTCGAAGAACTTCTTGCAATCGAGCGCTGTTGGAAGAGAAACACGGACGCATGACTTTGCGAATCATGTGGATGCGTTTCAGTAGGAGTAAATAAAGTTCGTCGACTTTCACTGAAAAAATTTAAAAATTATTATAACATTGAAAAAAAAAATTTTTTTAGAATTTATTTTCTAACCTGGTGGTTTGTCGCCGGTATCGAGCTTTGCGTCTTCGGTTAAATTCAAATTTGCATTCGTTGTATCTGTTTTTTGTGGCCGTGGTACTGCGCTTATACCACGAGGCACCGGTATGCATCGCACAGGAATATGCCAAGGATTTTTAACGCTGCCGTGCGTTTTCTCGTCGGAAACGTGCGGTGTTTTATCGTTTAATGATAGTCTCGGTTGAATCGGAGCAAATCGATGCGAATGTTTGCATCTGGACATCTTAAGATGATTGTGGCTTCCGTTTTCCGAGATGGTCATCTCCGAATTCTTTTCGTCCATCGTTGTATCCTCGGACGGCTGATCGCTTGTCAAGTTGTAGCACGCGGTCGAGGAATCGCCGTAATTCACTTCGTCGTTTTGCACGAATGAAGACTGGCCCAACTGATCGTCATTTCGTTGCGGATAAAATTTAAGAGAAAGCACTTGTTTTCGATAGTCTTGTACTAAAAAAAATATCATAAATATTTGATTTACCAAAAATAAATTATCGATAAAAAAATTATCCACGACGACTTAAGGCCGCCGCCATTTGCAATTTCAGTTGATTTAACAAGTTGTGGAAAAAACTCTCTAATGTCAGTTTTTCCGCAACTACTTATTGCTGTTTTCCAATCAATAAGCATGTAAAATTTACCTGCATTAGCTTGTGAGTTGTTTCTATGATGCTGCCGTTGAAAAAAAGCGCGCTGACAATCAGGATGCGAGCAGTGATTTACGACGGCCACGATTAAATCGCGATCAATTCCAAATTCACGTTTTCCAACCGAATATTCACTCATAATCTTTAAAATATAGCAAATCAGTTAATAAAACATACTACAATATTTTTTCAAAAGAAAAATTACCGCGTCAATTGTCTGCGACAACGTCAAATGTTTCTGTCCATTGAAATTGTGTTTCCTTTCAATCGTGGGTACAAAAAATTCTTCTGGTACAATTAATTTTCCAGTTGTTTTGTACACAAGTCTTCCGTCAATTGGTCTTACTGCCAACCGAGCTGCCCAACTCTTAAATTTCTTCCGCAATCGCTTTCTTTTTGCTGCATTATTCACCGGTTCAGAAGCCATTGCTTCGAGTAAACGAGAGTCAGGAACAAAAGCGCATCCTCCACGAATGTATTCTTGAAAAAGGTGGTATAATTCGCAAGTCAAGACACTTCCCTTTTTAGTTGAGTTCAAAGCAGCCATAGTTAATGTTTTCACCAAGTCAAATAGTCAAATAGAAGATTCTTGCAGTCGCCATTAACGAAGTTTGAACAATGAACACGCTGTATTATTACGTCATCGGCAAGTGACAATTCACTGTTGCATGTGATTACGCATGCTCTATTTTTTTTCTTAAGTCACTCAAGACCGCGCTTAATAAAAGATGAAATTGAACAAACAATTTTTATTACATTACTTCGCATTACTTCATTACTTTAATGCACACACAACAGCTATTAATATATAGATGGTCAAAAATTTTACAGACTAGGTAAATTTTTTTAGCAATTATTGCTCTGGTAGTGACATCATTTATTTCACAGGTTTTTAATTACCACCCCCTCCCCTCAGAACCAGTTGATAGAAAATATTAAATTGTTTATATTTTTACTTTTTCACTCAATTTTATATAAATTCGAACTCAAATTTCTTTAAAATTACTTTTAATAGACATTAACAACTTTAACAATATAACAAAATAAATTACTTAACATTTAACAACAAATTTTAATTTAAAATATATTCTCAAAGTCTAAGCCAATACATTCCTCCTCTAATTCGAGAATAATCTGGCAAATTCTCGACTGGACCAATTGCAGCTACAGCAGGGCATGCATTATAAACATAATTCATGAGCGAATCCCTAACAGTTTGCGGTGTCACCATCTGAAAATAAAAATACATTGGATCACAAACTGTTACCAAAAAACAAAATAAAGGATTCACTTTACATTAATAGTTGCTTCTAACTCCATCAATGGAACTCTACGATCGAACGTCAACAACTGCCGCCCAATATCTTCACAAATTCCCGTAGTACCATCTAATTGCCGCAACAGATTAGTTCGCAGAATATTTTTAGCTCTTTCAACTTCGGTTTGAGTTAAACTGGTGCACATTCGCATCCTAAATAACCAAAATTTTAGTACTGAAAAATTTCAATTTAAAAAAACAATTTTTAAAAAAAAACATACCACTCTTCTTGAATTGCATGTAACGTCATTTCGCATTTCATTGGATCACAAATGAAATAAACTCCCCACAAGCCCGTATCTTTATAAATAGTATAGAACGATTGGAAACTATAACACGCTTTGTTTTTAGAGATAATCGACGCAGCAATGCTCGACAAATTTTCACCGCCTGCATGGGTAATGTCCCAATTACCAACCATCTAAAAAAAAATTAACAATAAATTAGTTTTTATGTATCTTCAAATATAATGTCTTTCTAACCGTAGAAGCGACCATTAATGGTATATTCTCAGGATGAATCCAACCAGCGCCTTCAACAGCAACAGCTACGTTGGCATATGGCAACCAATCGTCTCGATCGCGAATCTCACTTCCCGTAAACCTACACGGAGTTATTACTGGAACGGCGCCTTCATAAGTAGGTGTGATTCTAGTAAAGTGTTGATTGGTTAAATTGACCAGTTCATCATGCTGTACACCTTTAAACCAAAAATTTAAAATTAAAATTAAAACTCATTATTAAAATGTAAATTTAAATTCAGTTAATGCTCAAAATTCTACCTCCAGCCCCAGCTAAAACCATTCGTGGACCTTTGAAGTTGTTTTTCATATAATTAACCAAATCAACTTTTGTAAATGCCCTGAAAGTAAAAATAAAATTCATTTTTTTCAGTTATTTTAAATATGAAAAAAAATTAATTCATAAAATAAGTCGTATAATTATATTACGGTCGAAATTTAATGTGCGCCTGTTGATCTCACTTAATATTTTGGGTAGGGCCCATAATAGTCATTCCTAATGGAGTGCCCTGATACCCAACACTGTGCAGATAATCGATTGTGACATCTTGAAAATTCGTTTCTGCTTCTGCGAGTTCTCTCATTATTATTCCTTTTTCTCGCTCGATCTCGGAGTCTTCCAATTTACTGTTTTGAATAATGTCCCCTAATATTTCAACGGCTTTCGGTAAATCTTTCGATAAACACTTCATGTAAAATGCAGTTTGCTCTCTAGTTGTGTACGCGTTCAAATGAGCCCCCATATTCTCAATTTCAAGCTCAAGTTCGTTTTGGGGGCGTTTGGCCGTGCCCTAAAATATAAACGTAAGAAATGTATTAATATAAATTTCACCTGAGAATTAAATTAATGCTATAAACCTTAAAGAGCATGTGTTCTAGGAAATGAGCTACTCCGTTTGAACGGTCGGTTTCATACCGACTTCCAGCGTCGAGCCATACACCGACCTAAATTTTTTTAATAAAAATTTTACAGCAAAATTATTTCCTTTGAGTTACCGTGCAAGTTGGAAGTCCAGAATTTTCAGTTGCAACTTTCATGCCGTTGTTTAAAATCGTTATATTTGTTTCCGGAGTGTTGAGCATTGCTTGCTCGAATGATGGAAGTTTGGCTCGTCCAGTCCATCTCTTCTGAACGATCTGAAATGATTATATGTTTATTTATTTGTTAAATCGTATCGAAGTTGTCTCAGAAGTTTGAAATACTTTATATTAATTACAAAATTTGGTCTTGAAAATAATTTTAGTCCGGTTCCTGCACTTTTTGTCCAGCACACAGCCATTTCCAAAATAGAATATGAGCAGCTGTCGCTGCCTGGGTACTAAATAGAAAAGAAAATGATATTACCATGGAAATTAAACAGTTTATTTGGCGGGAATATATACTCGAGCAGGTGCATGCGTGCGCAGAGTCAAACAGAAAGCGGAAGTGATGATTTTCAGGTTTTAGATATACTAGACAGCGACAACTGCGCCGTGTTGCGGTTGCGCAGACTATAGGAAAAGCACATGTTGTGTTTGGTTGTTTACTTTCTTTAATTCATTAAAAACGTTCTTAAATATGTCATCGGACGAATCACAAGGTGAAGAAAGCGATGAAAGTTTGGAAGAAGAGGTAAATCAATTTAATAACATAAATGAAATGATCTAACATTTTCAATTTGTATTAGCCATTATTTCCATTGGAAAGCGAAGAGGAAAGCGACAACGATAAGTTTTACCATACAATCGATACAGTTCCGTCGGAATTAGAATCAGATGCAGACGATGACGGTAAAATAAATGAACAACATAAAATAGAATATTTTATTTAAATTCTTTTTTTTATTTAAGATGAAATTGATGCTTCTGCTTGGGGAAAACGAAGAAAAACTTACTATTCAACCGATTATGTCGATAAAGATTTTGGAGGATTTGAAGGCTCGGATGCCGAAATGGCAGAAGAAGAGGAAAAAGAAGCGTTACAGTTACAAAAAGCTATAGCTGCTGAGTTAGACAACGATGATTTTGGAATGGATTTGTTCAAAGTAAACTTTATTTAATTAATAAATAATAAATAATAATTCTTAATTCTTAATGACATGTGATGTATTTTTTGATTGCATTTGCAGAAAGCTGAAACTCAAACTGTTGAAAATATAGAAAAAATCGCTATCGATTCGTCAAAATTAAGCTTAAACGAGAAATTAGAAGTAATTTAATTCATTATTTATATTTATCGTGTATGATGTATAATTAATATTGCATTTATTTGTTAATAGTTAGTGAAAACTGAGTCTCCCGAATTACTCGGTTTAATTGAAGATATTCGCAATAAGGTATTTAAAACAATTTGTTAAAAGTATTATTTTGTATTTAATTTTTTATCATTTTAAAATACAGTTTCATGAAGCTCAAGAAATTTTAAAACCAAGTCTGGATCTGGGAAAACGACTCGAAGAATGCAATCAAGTCAAGCTTAAATTTTTGTTGCGGTAAAACGACATTATTTAATGAAAGTTACAATTATTTAAAATTAAATTCTGTTCCAACAGGTATTGTGTTAATGGATTATTCTATTTAGCAATGAAAGCTAAGCGTGAACCGATGAATAATCACCCAGTCAAGAAGAGAATGTCGAATTATCAATTGGTAAAAAATTTTTGTTGTTACTACAAATAAATTAAGTTTAAAAATATTCTTTACTCAGCTGTTAGGTCAAATCAATGACGTAATAAACAATACAGAAATGTCGGATGATTCTGGTGAAGAGAGTCTTGTTGATGATGAAGACTTTGATCAAATGGATATTTCTGGTCCTGTCGAAGATGATGATGATCGTGATGATGAACAAGACCGTAAAAGAGTTAGATTTGATGATGAGGATGATGGTATGATGGAAGAAAAACGTGCTATCAATACTCAGGTAAATATTATTATAGAAATAATTTGATTTGATTTACGGTATTAATATTTAAATTTGATTTGCTTCAGATTGCTAAAAATAGAGGTTTAACACCGCGTCGTAAGAAGGAATATAAAAATCCACGTGTGAAACACAGGTTGAAGTACAAGAAGGCGAAAATTAGACGAAAGGGACAGGTAATATCATTTTAAATGAGTTTAATAATGTTTTCTAATTGTTGAATTATTTTCTAGGTTCGTGAAGCGACCACTGAACTTAAACGATATGGAGGCGAGATATCAGGCATTAAGATTGGTATTTGTAGAAGTATTAAATTTAAATAAGATTGTACTATTGGTTGTATTACTGTGGAATGTATGGAAAATAAACAAAAAATATTCTACAACTGGTCTGTATAGTTGCTTCTCTGGCTTATTTGTAGAGGGAAAAAAAGGTTAATCAATCATCAATTGAGAAATCCATTAAAGCGTTTTTATTACCAAAGAATTTTGCTGCTTACGCCTTAATCAAGTTTTTCCTAAACCCAATAAAAAATATTAAAATTAAAATAACAAATTTTTATTTTTATTTATAACATATTTATATTTATATTTATGAACAACTTGAACCAAATTTAGACAAATTTGAAAAAATTTTGATTCATATCTGCGACAAATTTTAACCAAACAGTCAAACTAAACTAAATTACGTAAAACAATTAACTCTATTTTAGCCATAAATCTAACCAACCAAACGCAAACTACAAAAAAACAATAAAAACAAAACAAAACAAACATCATAACAATTCCTCATCACCTAACGTCACAACCCCCCAAACTCAAATTCCACAAACCCTCCCAAACCAATCCCCAATCCCCAACCACCTCCCCTTCACCCACCACACTGCACCTTATCTTTAGGCTTTAACCCGTAACTCAAGGGCCGTTACTTTATGGTTCCTCGATAACCGATGCATCACTGGTTTAACAGCTCCGTTTGTTCGTGCTTCCTCGACTAGTTCAAGCTATGAAAATAAAATATTTTTTTTGGTTAATCCAGATGATATAAAACGAGTATATGTCATTTAATTTTTTTTGTTTATATTCAATTGATTTTACAATGGTTTTGTAACAATGGTTTTGTTGCACATGGTGGTCCTTGAATTGTGGACAATTCGTTCATCCGTGTGCTTTGAATTTCTCGCATTCTGTATATTATAACGACATTTTCTTTGAATAGTTTAAGTTTGAGTAAAAATCTTATTACAATGAACTGATTTAAAATTATGTGTTTACTTTAGTTTAGGTATTTTGTTATCATATCTCACTTTACCTGCTTGAGCCGACGTGATTTGATGTCGCCATTATTTTACTGTATCCACCAGAACTTCAATTGAACAATTTTTATCAGTAAAACCATAAAACTGACGTCATTATGACGCCAGATTGCTATCTAAATTATTTGACAACGACACCAAATTACGTCATTAGATACCATTTCTTTAACAAATCGTTCCTACGACTGACTGTCGTGCTGTCTTAATTTTTAGTTGAAGTTTAACGCAACGCTTATGCCATGGAGACGCTTGAACAACTATACAGCACCTTACATAGTATATTTACTGGCGACGAATTATTAGGAGTCATGTTACCAGCCCCAATTATTGATGTTTGTTCCAAGTGTAAAGAAGTTGTTGATATTTGCCCCAAATGTAAAGAAGGACTTCATTTGACTACAAATTGATGTTTGTTCCAAGCGTAAAGAAGTTGTTGATATTTGCCCCAAATGTAAAGAAGGACTTCATTTGACTACAAATTGATGTTTGTTCCAAGTGTAAAGAAGTTGTTGATATTTGCCCCAAATGTAAAGAAGGACTTCATTTGACTAAAATTGACTACAAATTCGACCTTAATCCTCCCTCCCGTTATTTTACTTCCTCTCGACATAAATGTCAAATGTAATCCTAGAAACTGAATAAAAATTTTAAAAAAAATTATTTAAAAAAATTAAATTGCAAAATGTTTGAACTTTACTGAGATAACCAGGTAAAACTCCTTTTTCAGTTGCGCTACTTGTTTCCGGCTAATTCGGATTATCAATTAAATCTGGAGAGATAAGTTGATTATTAAAGTTGATATTTCAATAGAAAATTATAACTATAAGAAAAGAATGTGAAAAAAGGACCCAACATTTTCCCATTTCCATATCGAATAAATTTCAAACTCCCTCACTTTTTCAAAAAGTGAGGTGTCCTCAAAGCATTTGCTCATCCTTTTCCATCCCAATGTCAACCGAAACCACTATAAAAAAGGGCCTATATATCAAACATCACATTCACGCTTTCCAACTCCCAATCCAACCAAAACTAAATTTCACCCCTTTTACTCCAACTAAAAATAAATGGAAAAAGCACCAGCAAACTTACTTGAAGTTGTAAAACTAATTACACGCTGTATAGACATCAGTGATTACCCATCCCACCTTCCATTATCAACAATAACCATCGTGATTCGTGAAAACAATCCACTTGGTAAAACTTTTTTTCTTTTCTGCAAGGGTTAACTCAAAATGATTTATTTCGAGAAAAGATGACTTATTTCGAGAAAAGATGACTTATTTCAAGAAAAGATGACTTATTTCGAGAAAAGATGACTTATTCGAGAAAAGATGACTTATTTCAAGAGAAGATGACTTATTTCGAGAAAAGATGACTTATTTCCAGAAAAGATGACTTATTTCCAGAAAAATGATTTATTTTGAGAAAGATGATTTGTTTTGAGAAAATATGATTTATTTCGAGAAAGTATGATTTATTTCGAGAAAAAAATGATTTATTTCATGCTGCCTTCTTTCTTCCCAGTTCTAAAAAATCCCCTGAAATGATGTGGGAAATTACGTCATTTTGCGACAATTTTGATTCAGTCCGATTCCACCACATTCTTCAAAAGTTTTGATAATTTTCACGCGTTTTTTCCATAAATCTGTAAGGAGTACGCCCTCAACCCCACCTGGGGGGGAGGCGATACCTCACGTGATGAGGTCACTTCCGGAATAAAGACACACCTTATCTAACAGCTGATACGCGTGACACGTTCTTACAAATCAACGCAATTTTGTCACTTCACGTTTTAAAAAAAAAGTTAGTTATATTTGTTAAAGTGTACTTTTACGTTATTTATTTAAAATAAAATTTATTTTTGACCATAAAAAGTTACCTACTTTTTTGTTCAATAACTTTGTGTTTTTATCCAAAAACGTTCAAAATTTTGGGTCAAAAACGTCCTTTTTTGGATCAAAAATGAACGCCACCGATATTAAAGCAATTTCCTCTATACATGTAGGGCAAAAGGTACCTATACGCCCACTTAATTTCAACATTCTGGGATTTAGATGTACTTTTTTCATTTCCGTCGAGCGAACGGTTTATTAATTATTATTAAGAGGACCAAGCTTAAGAAATTAAAAATATACTCACTCACACACGGATATTCGTGTGTTTTCTTGGTGCATTTATAAGAAAAATTACATTTAAGTGGCGAAAATGATGTGTTTTTTTAAAAATTTTTTTGTGTACAATTTTTCTAAGTATGGAGATTGATCTTAAACTTGGCTGACAAAGTCTCATCTTGGGCCGAGCGAAAGACAACCTCTCATACAAGGAAAAGTACAAGATAAGCCAAAAGTAGTGATTGGGTATCAAAAAATCTCAAATTTTCAGTAACGGAAGAGAGCAGCAAATAAAAGTGATCCTCACAATTGTTACATCACGACTGTTACACTTCCACATTACAGTATAATTGTTACATCACGAGTGTTACACTTCCACATTACAGTATAATTGTTACATCACAATTACAACCTAATTACATTTTCAACTACATTTTCACGGGACTAAATGCCGTGTTCCTCTTGAACACAATTTTAAAAATATTATAGGATATTTCTAGATTAAACAGGGAAAAATTATGTAATGACTTACAACACTGAAAGGCTTTCAATTTCATTAAAGATCTATGGAATTGAATGGAATTTTTTTACCTGGGTAGGGTAGACTCAAAGAGCTCCTTTATAACAATAACAACTTCCTTTTCCTGTGTGCTTTCAAGACCAGGTTTAGCCAAAATCAAAAAAGAACTCATAAGATACGTACAAACAAGAATATATAACTAGGATATATCCTAGTTATATATTCTTGGTACAAAGAACTCATAAGATAAAAAAAATATGGTCTGATTTGGAGTTTTTATTAAAAATACTAAAAATCACAAATTATTCATACAACTACAACACATCTTAAATCCAAGTCCCAATTCATTTGTACCTTTAGTTTCTCCAAAATAACCTTATTGTCAAGCGAGAAGTCTGAACACTGAGAAATATCTAAAGACCTCAGAGAATCGAGGGATTTCAATAAGAGATGTATGGATTTAATGCTAAACGGTGCACAGTCACTAAAACTTACTCTCCTGACACATTTCAATGGATTTGTTTCAAGCACATTATAAATCAAATCATCAGAAAGCTGTTTAAAGGATCTGATAATCAAACTCTCTAATTGAAGACAGCTGCCCAATAAGAATTTTAAATCATAAGCTGTCAAGTACATATTTCGGTCATGTACATCCAAATCACGTAAATATTTAAATGAAATATCAGGTTTCCCTAAATACTAAAGTTGAAAAATTGAAAACCAAAATAAAGTGTCACTTAAAGTTCAATGTTGTTTTGCCCTCCAGCATGCAACAGGGACCCCCTAGACCAGTTTTGAGGCCAGAAAATGAAAATACACATCAATTTACCCCAGAATAAAGTCTTTTGACCCCCCCAAAAGCTATGGATAAGAAATATGCCATTGGAATTTTCAAGATAGTGAAGGACCATCACATGTTTGCTTTTGGGAACAAACATGAATTTGAAGCTGTTCTAGCATTGGACAGAAGTCCAATGCTAGAAGTGCTAGAAGTGTCCAGCAATTGCTAGAAGTGTCCAGCAATTTGAATAAAATCTGAAGAACTACTCAATGAAAGATGAGTTATGAGATTACAATTGATGGATTTAAAAAGTATTAAAACTTCACTACTACGTGCGAAGCTCAATACAATTCTATGCAATTTTGGAAATAAAATTCCAACTTTATCTAAAATACCAAGGATTCTTAGTACATGTGTAGCAATGTCAATGTTTTCGATTTGATATGTCCTATTAGCAATATGTAATCTTTCCATGCAAGCAATGGATGCAAGCTTTCCATTTCTGGCATCAGAACCCCTCTATCTTGAAAATCCATCCTGAAAGTTGAAAAATTGAAAACCAAAATA
>JAQIXT010001219.1:0-17773 GCA_034700445.1 Stenotaenia linearis | reverse complement strand
GCACTGGATAACGTTACTAAGGTCCCGGCGGCTTCGTAACGTACAGCTGGGCTCGAGGAATTTAATAAATTGTAAATGCAGCGGATGAAACGAGAGCGTTCGGTTGGATTAGCGTGACAAACCTAAAATTAAGAAGTTTTGTGAATAATTTATTGAAAATAAACAAAATATTTTACTTTGTAAATAAGTTCTACGATGACAAGTTGCAAAATGTCGCCAAACATGTGAACTTGATCGATGCAACTGCTCAAATAATTAAGTGCTCGTTCCTGGAAATAGAGGTGGGCACGGTTAGCAAAAATATTAATTAGAAAAAAAATAATTTTGGATAATTTATATGTATTTATATGTATTTATGCATCACCTGATCAGCGTGTATGAGCATCATGAAAGCATTACGCTTGCACGACATGTCTTGCTCGCCATCTAAAAAATTGGCAATCAACTCCGGTGCATCAGGAATAAGAAATTCAAAATTTCTGATCAAATTAAAAAGATGTTTTAGTTAACTAGTAATTTAATGTTAACTATGAATTGTTTACCGATAAATTGTGTAAATAGCCAAGACTGCATTTCGTCGAACATACGAATGTCTGTGCTCTAAGCAAACTCGAATTGCAGGCATGAGAGGTTCTAATAACTCCGCTTCTTTCAATTTGCAGAGAAAACGAAGGGTGGAGCCGCGAATAAATTCATTTGGGTGTTGCAAATCCTACAATAACATAAAACCATTTGTCAATACTTTAAAATTTGTAAAACTGAGCAAGACAATTTTACCTTTCTGTAAGCATCGCAAACTAGGATCATTTCTTGCAGTAATTTACCATCTGGGGTTGTTTTTGGTACAATTTCCCAAAAGATAAGCAATAATTTCTTTATTGTATGATCTTGCAGTGGCAGAACGAATCTAATGATGGTCATTAGGAGTCCAGACATTTTCTCGCCATTTAGAATCAGATAAATAGTTTTCTTGAGAGCTTCTATTTTAGTTTTCACATCTCCTTTCTCTAAATCTTGCTTCAGATGCATCTCTGTGGGTGGCTCTGAATCCATCGGTACGTTGATTAAGGTGTAATACGGCTGATCCGTTCCAGACATTCTGTAAGTTAATTAAAAATAAAATTTTAATATGATCTCGTGTAAATTCTACACAAATTAGTTTACGTGGCTAGATTTTGTCAAGTCAATGATAGGTGAATAAACAACTGTCTTCGGAAACTGACAAAGTGGATATTTACGTGGCTAAAGCCGACACATCAGCTAATGCTCAGATCCGGTCGGGTAACTCTAAAAGCTGGACTGCATTTAAACTGAAAAAAAAAGAAAAAGAAATGCGTCAAAATTGAATATTCAAAAGAGAAAATGGTATTCATGCCCGTTACTATTGTTACAACGATAATTACAATTGTGTGCAGTTGTGTTATTAAAATTAAATTTCGTTTTGAAGTATTTTGATGCTAACAGTGCTGCCGTCTTTTATCAATTATTAAAATCAAATCCAACATCGTCTTTTAATAAATACAACCCTTTTATTATTAAAATGTAGCCTTTATTTACACAGCTGTTGTTACAAATGTTTGAAATCAACGTTTCTATTATTAAAGCACCAAAATTACACTTGCAAATTTCGCTCGAAATTTCGTCATCACTTCGTAACCATAGCGAGTTGTAAAATGAACAGAAGCAGACGCTGTTCTTTGTTGTTTTTCAAGTGTTTCAACGTTTTATGTTCTTCTTAATATATTTCCACTTTTATTACACAAATAAAAAATATTAGCATTTTATAGCAGATTTTCGAAGAATTGTTCGAAGTTCGATATTTTTTCATTCCATTTGACATTCCTCGTTGTAAACTTTTTAGCATTTTTTCCCTTTACAACATGAAAGTACAAAAAATAGTAAAATTAAAAAAGTTAGCTTTTATTGGTCTCTAGATTTAATCCTTCGTGCCCCACGTTTCCAACTAGGCTACCATTTAATTCAACATTTGCATTTCCTACAGCAATTCATACAATTTTATGAGTGTAGCTTTACACAAACACATTCTTATCAGCATACAAACAGGTAATTTCCTCACTTTTTCCTTTAAATTATACCCTCTCCTGCTGTTATTTGATGACAATTTGTATTCGTAGAGAATACAACAAGAAACCGCCTTACAAATTACAAAAAAACCGCTAAGTCACATCTTTTATTGTAACCACCGACAGCCTGATTAGATTTCATCGTTTATTAATAGATGCACTCACCGTTTATGACGCCAGAAGACCGATTCGATTTTTAGATCGCTGAAAAAACGACGACCGCTCGTTACAAGAGTGAGAAATTCGATTCAATGGCGCCGTAAATCAAATTTAACAGATAATAAATGTTACACTTTTATTTGTACCGTGACTAATAAATTCACTTCAAAGGATCTTGTTAAAATTTCTCGATTTTCTAAAAATAATTGCTTGGACTTTTATGAGCTGTGTTTGTTTCTAAAAAATTTTTTTATGACACCCCAATTATTCGAAGGAAAAAGTAATGTAATTTGTTTAACCTACAAAAATTAGGTAATAAATCAAAAGGTGTGATGACGTGTTAAAATGCAAAATTAAATTACAAAAGTTATAAATTACGTCATCAATAACAATTCGATTTAATGAATAAAATATGATAAATATGCACGATGACGTAATACCCGGAACTAGTTATTTAAAAAAAATTTAATTTATAGTTAAAAATTAATCCCAACAAATTTGAATTGTTTTAAATTACAGACTAGAGGTAGCCTTAAATTTCGCATCATCCAGATAATCTTTCATTTCTCATCATTCCAGTCTAAACAAACAAAATACTATAACGTTACTACTTCATAGTCAAGTCTGCTTTTAATTTGGTTGTGAATTCAATTCATGACTGATGCAAACGTATAATAAATTTCAAATTCATCTGATTGCTGAATTCATTCTACGAAGCGATGGCGTAACGAGCTTTGAATTTGTATGGTTTAAAGAGTGTCACATTAGTTGGTAAAGTTTACTTATTGTTCCTTTCACACTTTTTTCCAGCCTAAAAATAGTGATTTTTCACTTCACCTGGTGCGACCAAAATCACGTGACATTGCAGTTCCCGCCAAGCAAACACTTTGGGTGTCCTTCAGTCGAGTATGATTCGACTAAGTGTGCACTTGTGCTTGTCTATTCTTCTATTTCAAATCTTCGCTTCTTCACATCCGATCAAAAATTTGTGCGAAAATGGACTAAATCGAAGTAAGTTTGTATTTTTTATTATTTTCTTTTTTATCCGTTCAAATCATTTAAATTTTATCTGCCTATTCGAGTTAACAAATTAGATTATAAAATAATTTTCCGAGAAGTAAAAATTGTAATCAAAACAAATAACAGCTTTAATAAAATTCCATAAATTCTTTCTATCAATTAAGCGAATATAATTTCGGGTTTAAACGTGAATCCTTACCTTGAACTCGCAAACTATTTCCGATACTTTCCTCTCCAGACTGACTGATCGTGACGAATAACAATTAACCAGTGAATCTTTTTTTTATTTGCATTTTTTCAATAACGCTTCAAATTTTATTTCTTTAAAGACAAAACTAACAAAAAACTTTTTAAACTTTAATTACAACAGTATAAAATTCAAATTTCCACTTTTTTCGTGTAAACAAAACAAATCTATTTTTAAAAACCGAGATACTTACAAATTCACAACACAAAACCACGTTTTACAGATAAAAATCCGTTTTAAAAACAATTCCAACTGTTTATAGCTGTTCCTAACGCTTTATGAAGTACATCGAACAAGTTATAATACAATTAACGTTCCATTCATCCCTTTATCCAGAGCCCTATCTAAATTATTCATTAAGTCCTTTTGTGAGGTTGCTTCATAATTTTTCACGACTCACTGACCACCCAAACTTGACCAAAGGTCAAATATTTAGCAAACACCACGCTGAATCTCAATTTACAAAACAAACTATCCTTCATCGCTCAGCGTGTCGCGATGAGATGAGCGAGCGCGAGCGGACGCGTCGAGCCGCCGACTTCGGGAAACTCATCGCGGCGACTCGTTCGTTCTAGCGGCTTCCAGTGGCAGGTGTAGTTTATCAAGAGATAACAAGTTCAAGTAGAGGGCAAGTGATGCCTCGTTCTCATTGGTGGGCCGAGCAGTGTTAGTTTTAAAGCGATAAATAAGTCATTCTGGTGCGAGTTGAGGACACTAGGGTGTGTTGGCTTCGTGATTGGTCCAAAAGACTCGATTCGCTCCGATATTGGTTGAATGAACTTGGGAGAATGATGTCAGTTGATGGGTGGAAAATAGTACATTTTTTTGATTTTTCGAGTGTTTGCTTATGTAATAACCTTGAGGTATTGGAATTTAGGATTGTTTTCACGCCTTTTTCTCGGAATATAAAAAGCGGGAAACGATTTTCCGTTTGTATTATGGCGTCTGAAACTAGGACGATATCGGATCACCCATTAAACCTTAACCTGTCGTCTTTGGATTAATGTAAAATGTTGTGGCAACTGGATTTTTACGACGTTGAACTTTTAATGTGAGGTTAACAGGAACAAGTTGTAGCAATGGTTCTTTTGACTTTTAAAAACAATAGTGAGGGACAAAGATGTCTCAATAAGTAAACAGCTAGCAACAGCTCATAAACTATTAAGACACAACTCAATGCTATTGCACACAAATTTGTTCATTTGAAATTTGCATATTCGGAATTAATATCCGGCTAATTTTTATTCTAAAATCGAAAAAAATTAATAGGCTTTTCCGTTATTTAGTAGTAGGATTTACTAATCAGATTAAAAATATGCATTTCGATAACATCTAAAGTGGGAACGTCATTAGTAAATCGAGATGAATTTTTTATTTTCTTATATGTTAATTTAATAGTATGTTTTAAATTCACTGGATTAATGGGTGTATACCCATGTTTATCGGGGTTAAGCCTTTCTATCCCGCGCATACAATCAGGTTTTTTGTGATATATGAGACTTAACCCTAAATATAATGGCGCATTATATGGAGAAAAAAATTTGACATAGAAATTCCATCGCGAAAGTTATCACAGGAACTTTTCCAGTGGAATTTTAAAAGGAGAGAAAAAAATGTCTTAGCAATGTTTTTGGTGAGGTGTCAAGATAAAGTTTTCATAACTGGCAGAATTTCGCTGAATATGACCAAGGTCTTTCCTTTTTGGCGTCTGTATTTATCTTTAGCAGCTGAACCAGCTACAAGTTAAACCATAATCATACACAAAAACCTATATTTACAAATTGGTAAATCGTGATTGTGCAATAAAACCTGCAGTCTAGTAAGTTCTGCCAATATTTGAAAGTGATAAAAATTTCATTCAATTACTTGTTCCAGCATCGGCTTTTCCTTATAATTACGAACCGATTTTATGCTTTTATGGCTGTATTGGGGGAATTTTTCGTCGGTTTTTATAAAACCCTGGTTTTAAAGGTTGAGCCGTCAATTAAATTGAGTAACGTGATTGTTTACTTATTTAGCATTGCACACCAACGCGTAAAAGTACAAATTGTGTTCGTAAAAGGTCATCATGACTAAACAGAATAGAAATAGTACAAATAGAGGAAAATAAGAATCACATTTTTTAGCACTAACAATGCAAAAAAATCAAATTTACAAACATTTACAATAATTAAATTCGTTATAAAAAAAGTAAGGTATGTTAATATGTCCGGTAAATTTTGTTAAGTGTTTTTACAACCATAAACGTAATTATATTAGATGGTACAATAACTTTAATTATTGTAAATTTTTGTAAATCTGATTTTATTGCTGTGTTTATAGTCGCATTTTTAGTAGATTGGTTATTTTGATTCAAAGAGGTCATAGAATATGTGAAAAAATGAGTTTTGAGTTTAAATTCATTTTACTATTATTACTGCAGCTTGAAATACATTTTGTCTTGATTTTTTGATTTATTACTGAATTGTTTGCATTTCATTTCTTTTCTTTCCACTGCAGCTCTGTTGGTGGACTTCTCCTTGATGCCTCTCCTGATTTCCTCCTTCACCCCTCCCCGCCCACAGCCTGTCCCTAAATCTTGTTGAAGTCTTCATGGATTGTGATTAATTTTTGTATTAGTCTTTGTATGTCAATGACAAAGTGTATGGCCTTCATAGCTAGTGGCATGATTAACTCCATCTCTCCAGTTGCAGCAATATTGTTAATGAAGATGTTGCAATGATTCACCTGAACAGTTCTCATTTATTAATCTAGAAAAAAGCTAAATTAATTGAGATTCTACCTGCAATTAAGTTGTTAAAGGTGTAATGTACCCGGAAGACATTTTGAGTGATAAGTATATACTCCTAAAGTGTGTGACAGTGATTAATGTTAGGATCAAGTTGTTAATCAGCAAGTAACCAGTACCCCAATGACTCGAAAGATATAAAGTGCGTATATTTTCATTTACATAGTCCAGCAATTTGTGTTACAAATTAATGCGAAGCCTGGTCGTTATTTATGAATGGTGTTCAATTGTAAACAATAAAGCAATAAATTAAGTCAAGAAGCTGCAACAAAAACGTCGCCAATGACTAAATGCAAGCTTTATTCGGTGTTTTCATGTCACTGCCACAATGTTACAAAAACAAGACAGGTGGGGTCAATTGAGCAGTGAAAATGGTTCACCTTATAAATAAACTAATGTCACATAAAATCAGTTAGAGTGCTCACGTGTTTTCCAATGTTTGAAATAATTATGTAAATTATTTGATGATTAAAGTATGGCTTCCAGCAAGACAACTTGACACTACCTCATGCCATGGTGATCAATCAGTGCCAGTTAAAAACATGACATAAGCAGTTCAGCATTTGATACTCTGTAATTATAATTGCTCACACATTTGCATGACACAATTTATGATGGTAACATTATTCACGGGGATTATGTATCCTAAATCCATTACAGATAGGTTACATTTACCATTCAATTATTCACAATTGTTTAGTTATGCTAAAATATTTTATTGACATAATGTTATTCATGCACAATGTCATGTAATGAGACTTGAATTATTATTTGATTTAAGAATCGGTGTAATCCTCAAATGTCCAAGTGACTCAAGGCCGTCCAGATTGTTAGTTATTTTTTTCTTCTTTTTGTTTTGATTTGTCAGTGGAAGTTTGAATGGGTCTGTTTACCACCTGTCTTGGTTCTTTTCAGTTCTGATTTTAGGTTTCATTTCTTAAACCTGTTCCCTCATCTCGCGTGTAAGCTGATGAACAATTACGAGTTGTCTAAACTTTACAGCAGACTTCAACGAGATAGTCGATTGGTGATGAAACAAAATGACGTCATTTGAATAGTACTGAAAGACTGCGGAAATCCTGATTTATAATTTAAAACTTACAAACAGCAAGTTTTTTGTGACTCATAATTAGCATACAGTTTGAAAGTCGTAAGAAGTATGTTTTATTCTTTTGCAAAGGATCTAATAACTGTGCATTAATATAAAACTTACACTGCAATAATAAATTTTATTATAAAAGATCACTTTACAAATTTTACTGGAATTTGTTTAAACCCTACAATTAACGTACATTTCGTTCTTTCTTCACAACTAATTTAATTATTGTGAATTTTTATAAATCTGATTTTTCTTGCTATGTTAATCGTGTATTGTGAAATCGGCAAGTCGATTTCCCTTTGACATTTTGCGACATCGTGCGATGCTCTAGTTCTAAGTAATAGGAAATAGACAAGCGTGGTATTGTTCATCCAAACGGTTAAATATTCAAAATTTTATCAACAAATAAAACATCAAGCGCACAGCTGGAACTAAAGAGATCCAACAACATAAATCCATCACCTACCACTACCCATTGAACTTCCAACCAGATAACGCGAGTTATCATTTGATCAACAATCTGATCAAGAAAAAAAATATCAACTCAAGCCAACCAAAATACATTTATCATAATTTATCATAATTACATAACATTAACCTAACAGAACTCGAGACCGACTAATTTAACACTACACAAAACAAAAATAACAATCGAGCACATAACAAAATTGGAATAAAGCCCTGTGTTTCAGATTCCTGTATTCGGACATTGGACTATGCTGAACATCTGAATCACATAGATGAATTTCTGTGTGGGTCACCCATTCCACACTTCTTCCCCGCTGATAAAATAGACGAACTAAAATCTCAGTTATTCAGGCATCACCTGATCCGGACCGACCTGGATCCACATGGAACGATTCTTCACCGGTGCAGAAATTGTGGATACTGTTCCAGCATCCATGAAAAATGCACACACATGACATCAGAGATGGTCAATTTGGAGTTCCAAGCTTTCAAGTCAAATCTGCGATTTCAAGTTCAACTTGTCAACCACACCAGCTGCCATTGTGTCAATGTAAGTTAATCAGTTGAAGATGTGTGATCGTGAGTCAGGGCGCCATTTTGGCTTTCTATTTTTTGTTTTTCTTAACTTTTTACATTAAAAGGTGAAATCTGTAAATTATTTTTTCAGATAATTATTTAAATGACTCATTTTGCATCCAAAATGGAAAAAAAAATGTTATTTGGTATGATGTTAAATGAAGTTTATAATTTGTTATGAATTTAAAAAAAATTGTTTGTTGACATGTTCAAATTAAAAAATTTTCAATTGCACTTTTTTACTTTATTATTATAATAAGAATAATAATTTTATAAAATATGCTTCTTTTATCCCCAATATGTTTTCTTAGCCACATTCTTTTGAACATGAAAACTAAATAAACACATATGTTCAACATACCAAGCTGAAACTAAAACCTGAGATTGTTTTTCTTTTTATCTAACAAATTTATTGTTAAATGTCAATTTAATTTAAAGCTTCACCTTATTTTAAACTCCTGAGTTACACCCATTACATGACTAATGTGTTCAGCCATTTTTTAAGGTTACAAACCTTTTTACAATTATTTATACTCTTTTTGTAAATAGTTTTATAAATGTTTTTCATAATGCATTTTAATTTATTTCCAAAATACATATAATGTAAATTATATTTAAAAAGCTTTTAATACCAATGTTTTAAGTGTAATATTAATTAATAAAATTGCTTACAGTAGAAAGTATAAATTACTGAAAAGTTTTATTAAACAATAAATTACAATTTTTTTATAAAATTTCTAGACAGAATTTTTTTTGAATTTGGATAAATCTTAATTTAAATAAAATTAAATTAAAAGAATTTTTAATGAGGTCTAATACTTCTCGTTTTGCATTACATTTTGCCACCAGAGTTCACTAAAGTTAAGATGAAAAATTTTTATTTTTGTTTTTATTATTCTCATAAAAAAACAGTAAAAATGTAAAATTATGTAATTTTTATTCAAATATTTTGCTTGTATTGATAAGGAAATATCAAAGACAGGAAAACAGTTATTTCACTTTTGTGTAAATAGAGCACGCATGACTAGTATATTAACGGTTTAGTAATTGATAAAAAGAAAGCGCAAGGATGCGAAATGTTAAATGAATTCAAGCTGCAAAAACTAACAGGAGTCAGTTAACTGCCTTTAGAAACGGTTAGAAACAACATAGCTTATCAAGTTACAATAAACAAATATTTTTACTGTATAACTTGAAATTGTTTCTCATTTCCCGCCTTTTTATTTTTCTCGAGAAAAAATTTGTTCAATTTCTTGAGAAATCCATAAAAGGAGATATGAAATGAAAATAATAGGTGCAAAAATTGTAAAAATGCAAAATCATTGCAATTTGTTGAAAAAAAATTAGTTAAAATCAAAAATTAAGGGAAAATACATTTTTCTCTTAACGTAAACTAATTGAACCTTAACTATACATTAAAAAAATTAAAGCGTTTAACTTTTTTTGGTTTTTTAATTTTAAAATGCTTAAAATTTATGCTTAAAATTTAAAAATTATTTTCTCAAGAAGGAGTTTTCGAGAAGAATTTTTTTTTTCAAATTTAAAAAAAAAAAAATTCAATTTGTGGTACATTTCACTCAAATTTCATACGCATGCTCAAATGAGAAAACTTATATAAAATTTTATATAATATTTTACTTAGATTGCAGAAAAGAATTAATAATTCCCTTTACAAACACCTAATTTCATAATATGGGACGACTAAGTCACGATATTAATCTTACTTTAATTTATTTCTTATATTTCCAGATCAAAGTACCACAGCCAATTAACCGAAGAAATCATAATCAAAAAAGGCAACACCGACGAAAGAAAAGGAAAAGACTGCGAACATCCAGGCTCGAATTAGTCACTCGAATGCGTGAAGAAATTTCTAAATAACATGCAAAAGACTTCTACGTGAACACAATGCAAACCATGACATATCAAAAAAATATAAATAAAAATTATAATAAATTAACCGTAACTCTGAAATTAGTAATTGCTTGCAGTTACGCTCTTGGGAACAATTTGTTGTCTCTGTATGAAGACGTCGAATGCAACATGTTGAAAAAATAATAACAAGACTGTTGAAAGTGAAGACTAATAGACCAACGTGAAGAATGCTGCTGGGACACTATTGTGAAGAAAAGAGAAAAAAAATATTATGAATGATATAATGAAAAATATCTGGTCACTGACACTTTTGAATTGAATTCAGAAGTTATGTTGTGGGATTTTATTATGTAATAATAATTCATTTTTGTATATTTGAAAGTTTTTAATGAATTTAATGATTTTTTTTCTTTTTTCATTGTTATTTTCTTTATCTTTTGCACAATCGGGTTTTAAAGAGGATGGAAGCTTTTAAATTGGCACTTTTCTATTTTCGGGGCTTGGGTCTTAAAAAATGTTTTTTTTTTTTTTTTTACCCCATAGCTGAGATCGTTATCTACCTGCTAGAGCTTAATAACGGCTCCACTAACGTTTATTTTTAATGCATCGACGTTGTTTGGACGGGTGGTATTAAGAATGTAATGAGTAGCGTCTTAAAACAGAAACAAGGATCTAGCGCAGGTTTTTGTGGAGTTTTTTTCCTTTTTTACCCACTCGGTTGGGCTCTTCTTAGAAAATTCTGTTTTTTATACAGGAAATTTATCCTCCACTTTGTCTTGTCTTCGCGTGTAAACAGGGCCAAATTAACAAATTTGTCTCTGAGTCAAGTGTCGTCTGTCCCCGTCTTTGTTACTCTATTTTAAATCTTGCATATTTTTATGAACATAAATATTTCAAAGTCAGAAAATTCAGTTTTTTTCCACTTGATTTATCTTTTGCAATAATGTGACGAAATTATTTTTTTCTAAAAAATTTTGTAATCTTTCCAGAATATTTAAAGTTTTTTTGAGATGAAACTTGGGTGATAGTTCAGTTTCGTACGAAGAAAACAGCTGATTTTAAGTTCTTACCTTTTAGTCACCTGCGGGCAGCCATTTCTTAATTTTCCCAGAATGCAATGAACTTCGTCTTTACGGTTTTTAAAAATAGAGTGCACTACAGTGCATTGCCGTTGCATTGCATTGCCATCTGACGATCACGAGAAAAGAAACTTGATTTTGCCATGCTTGTTTTGAGGTTTCACTAGTTAATTTAGGTAAAAATGAGTGGTTTGCTTGAATCTTTCGGTCTGCTTTATTTATTTACAATTTTTTTCTTACAGATTTGTTTTAACTGTTCAATCAAAACCATGGAAGGAAATGTTATAAACGTTGAAGAGGCAATGCACGTAGAATCTACAGGAGTTTATGCATCAACAACACTTGAATTGAATGAAACAACAATGACTTCTCAAGAAGTCGTTAGCGGAATAATGTCCGAACTTTTTTCTTCGGTCTGTGATCAAATTGCCAGTCTGTCTCACGCACAAAACAACCCAAAAGATAAAGTTGAAGAAAAGTTGATTTCAAACGATAAAGTCGAAAAAATAGATGTCGACGAGATGAATGATGATAATGTCACATCGAAGGAAGTTGTTCATGAAATTATTTATGATTTATTTTATTCAGTTTGCGAGACAATTGAAAATAACTTGAACGAAAAATACACTAAGGAGTCCGCTAAGGAATTAAGTAATTCAGATGGGATGGAAATATCACAAGAGGCAGAAATGAAAACTGTTATATCAACTTCAAATGTAAATGCCATTACGTTGGTTAAAAATTGCTCTTTGGTCCCATACGAAGAATCTTCCGAATCGGGCAGTGAAGACTCCCAATCTGATTCAGCGTCGTCGACAGACGAATCGGATTCATCAGACGAAACGGATTCAAGCGATGAAAGGTAGTTAAAGGTGTTTTTGAAGTTTTAATATTCAAATTCTTAATTTTTCTTTAATATTTTTTGCAGCGATGACAAAGAAACGACGTTTAAAACTCGGCAGCCTAAAATTCCTACCTTTAAACCGATTAAAACTCGCGGCGAATTGGATTTGGAAGATTTACCGAAAATCGAACATCTACAAATATCTGCTGAAGGAAGCAAATTGGAGGTCATAGGTCACGTGCATGGAATTGTCAATACATTAGGTAGGAATTTTTTACTCTTTCTAAAAATAAATTTTATTTATATTTTGTATTTTTATTTACAGTTGTAATTCACACTCGTTATGGAACACCGACCTTAGATATTGACAGTTACGTGTTTGCGGAAGATGGGTCACCAATGGGACAGGTTAATTAATATTTTGTGTATTTTTTGTAATTCTTAACATTATTGATTCTTAAATTTAGATATTTGACGTTTTCGGCAATACACAAAACCCGTATTACAGTATTCGCTTTAATAATAGTGAAGAAATAGAAGAGAAATGCATTAAAATTGGTGATAAAGTTTATTTTGCGCCTGAAAAGATTAATCTCTATTCAACAGTTTTTGCTGAAGAAATTAAAAAATGGTATTTTTTTAAAACAACTTTAAAAGCTATTACAATTTGATTTAAAAAAATGTTATTTACAGTAGTAAAGGTTCTGACGCATCATGGGAGCACAACAACGAACCTCCAGAGCAGTATTTAGATTATTCCGACGATGAGAGTGAAAGAACGGCTAAACGGAAGAGTAAATCAAAACGAACTTTTAACGCTAGTCAAGATGTGATAAACAAGCGACAAAGATGGCAACAACCTTACAGTAAGATTAAATTTTCGTTGTTTTTAAATTCAACATTAATTTTAATATTAAAAAATATAATTTTTTCTGCTAGCTCCACGCACACCTGGGGAATATCCTGTTTTACGGCATCCAACATTCAGACCGTATTTCCCACCAACAGTTCCAAATCCGTCAACTTCCACATTTCAACTTCCCAGATTTCAGTACTTTCAAAATAGCTATTCAAATAGCTTTGGATCGGAACAGTACAGATTACCACCACCAAACTTTAATTTTCCGTTGAATACTCCATATTTCCCTTCACCACCACCCACAACGCCTTCTTCACATGCGCCGTTTAAACCCACGTAGTTTAAATAATGTTAGACATGTTACAATGTTACGTGTGGAATATTCCTATGGAAAATAAAGTATTAAGACTGAATAATATGTTTAGCTGTTGTTATTGTCCGAAAATAACAATGGTAGAATACACATTGTTTGGACTGACAGAGGAAAGATTTCTAATTTAAATTTTCTCACAGAAGTGATCGAAATTTGCCAGTTTTGTCACGAAGGGTGACAGGTCTGGCGTTGGCTTTTTGAGAATGATGTGTCGTCGTATTTAAATTGATTATATCTTCAGTATAATTTCATTTTTTGTTACATTCATGATTTCCGTTTAAATTTGAATTTTTTTGAATTTGTTTATAAATTTTACGCTTCTCGCAGCCAACGCCAAAGGTTTTATTACATGAGGAGAATAACGTGCAAGCAATACAAGTTGGTGTATAGTAAGTGTAATTTGATTTGTAATTTATTTTTGATAGCAAAATTTATTTCTACAGAGGTTAAGCATTCAAAAATGGCGTCCCACGCGAACGATTCTCGACGATTCATCAAGACTAATTGTAAATACCCTTTTCTTCTCAAAGGGAAGTTACGACGGAGCAATGCAAAGGCAGTAAATACTTTTGGACAGGAAAGCAACCCATTTTGTAGATTAAGGTCAGTTCGTTTATCTATTTTTAAAATCAATACAAAAATGCGGTAGTGCGCTGAAATTAGGTATGGATTTTTTGAATATTGATGCGCATGTGCGAGAACCTAGAACCAAAATTTGTGAAATATTATTGTGTTGATAGGAAAATTGTTTGTAGATGGGTTGTTTTCTCCTTCATTAAGTTTTAACATTGAAAAATGTAAAAAATGGCTCAAATTCTAAAACAGATGCAGATCCATAAAAAACAGGTTAACTCGGATCCGTTAAAATTCGAGAATAGTTTCTTGGCTCAAGAAATCAATCAAATTCATTCGAGTACGGAAGCCGAAATCAATTCGTCGCAGGACTCAGTCTACGAAAAATCGCTTCTTTCGCAAACCATGAGGGCCTTACGACGATACCCATCCGAAATTGTCATTGCCTTAATTCTGTTAGTCATCCTGGCTGGCTACATCCTAATTTTGAACGTGTATAAGACATATGGAAGTCCTGTGGTGTCTCGACTCTTGGGCAATCATACCAAATTACCTGATTTTACGTTGCCAAATTTCGAAGACTTGATGCGATATGATTTCAAACTCTATTAACTGATATTATTTTGGAATTTATTGATTTTTTTCCCCCCATAAAAACAAATTTGTAGTAGCATTTCGTTATTATTTTAAACAATTAGCGACCAATCACACGAATCGGTTGTGGATTCGGAATGGACACCACAGAATAATGATAATCAAAGTCAATTTCATTTCCCTCAACCTTTTCAAAAGTAAATTGTTGCAGCATTGATGTAAAGTAAAGAAACTGCTCCATCCTTGCTAAGGATTCGCCCATGCATTGACGTTTTCCTAATACAAAACCATTTAAACATTATCATGGTTTATTAATTTATTCTAGATATACCTAATGAGAATGGAATATATTCTTCCATTCTCTTCACTTCTCCGTTCTCAGTTAAGAAGCGTTCAGGTTTGAATTCCTCTGGATCTTTGAATATTTCTGGATCGTGATGAATGGCCCAAAGGTTGATTATGGTTGGGGTGCCTTTAGGAATGAAGTATCCTTCTAAACTAGTGTCTTTGGTAGCCCTGGAACAAATTTTTGCAAATCGATTAAGAAAAGCAAATTTTATATCAATAGAGAGTTTGCGAAGAACGAAACTTATGTCTTATAACTTATAAATTCCATATTAGAGAGTTTGCGGAGAACAAAACTTATGTCTTATAACTTATAAATTCCATATTAAATATAAATCTAACTTATAATTAACATGGAATTTATAAGTTATACGGTAAGTCATAAGTTTTGTTCTCTGCAAACTCTATAAGTTAGATTTATAATTAACATGGAATTTATAAGTTATAAGACATAAGTTTTATTCTTCGCAAACTCTCTATTGTGGATTTTGCAGAACACAAAACTTATGTCTTATAACTTATAAATTTTATGTTAATTAATAAATCTGACGTATAATCAACGTGTGAGTTATAAGTTATATAACAAGTTTTGTTTTCCGCAAACATTCTATTGCATAGTTAAAATTCACATGTGTTCTAGAGCTAAAGGTGCGATGGTAACAATTCTATTTATTTCCATGATAATTGCTTCTGTGTAAGGCATCAATTTCTGATCTGTCATTGAGGGTGTCCTCTCTCTCCCAATTACATTATCAATTTCTTGCTGCACCTTAATCTGAACTTCTGGATGTTTCATCATATATAATAAACCCCAACTGAGTGTGTTTGTAGTTGTGTCACTTCCAGCAAGGAATAAATCAATTATGGTAATAGGAAGTTGATTTTCTATGGAAAATTTAGTAATTGTTATACGATTTTGTGAATTTTTTTTTCTCTTACTGGTTAAATATTTATATTTTGAGTTTGCGTCTCTTGCTTCTGCTAGCCAAGCGTCAATAAGATGATTTTCATTCTGACATTTTTGATCAAATTCATCCACTGTCGTTGTTATAAAATCATTTAATTGTACATGTGTTTCCCTGGAAGTAAAAACTGAGAATTTTGTATTTGAAAATTTAATATTTGTAGTATACAGTACATTGCATGCTCAATTCCAAGAAATTTCATAATACGTAAAGATATAGGTGTTGTTGGAAAATAATCCTCCAAACGTCCTACGCCGATTCGTTTCATGTGCGAAGTTACTAACTCCAAAAGTGTACAAAACTTTTGATCCGAATATTCGTATCTTTGACCAGTCATAAAGACGCAAATGATGTTAAATATACTTTTATGAATAATATCGTGGAAGTTGATTATTTGTTTATTTTTATGTAGCGCAACTTCTTTTATGAAATGAGAAATCTCGTCCTAGAATTAAAATATAATAAATAATACAAAAAGGATGAAAAATAACAAATAAAACAACTTTCATTTGAAGTTCTAATGACGATTTTCCCAATCCAAAGTCCCTCAATTTTGATAATGTAAAACGTCTTAATTCAGCCCACATTTCATCATTACTTCCTATGAGTCCAGGTGTAGATCTTAGTTGAGGTGGGTAGTGATGAATAGGTCTTGCAGAGAATATATCTGACTGTTTCACAAGAGCTTCCTTTACAGCTTTGTAGGAATTGAGAAAAATAAACGCTTCTCTACCTAATTTTAATCTAAAATAATTTCGAAATATCAGAACGTGATTTATATTTTTTTTCTATTTGAAACTCACCTTATTACGTCACCATATTTTTTCTTCAGTTCATTTATTGTTTCGTGAGGTTTTTTACCCAAAAATAACGCATAGCCTATAAGTGGTAAACCCCAAGGTCCAGGAGGAAGATTCTTGGGTGTATTTAAATAACTGATAATGTAAGAAATAACAGTTAAAAGAATAAACGAAGCTGCTATTTGAGCAGAAATTAACAAATCGAGCTCCATCGAATGGGTGGCTTTGAAGTGTAGATTTGTAATTGACAATGCTATCTTGGTGTGTACCTGTAGTAAAAAAAATTGATAAATTTTTCCTGAAGTTCAGATATACCAAAATTTACAATACCCGAATCAATGATTTTAATGAATCAGTTAATTTAATTTTCAGTAAATTTTAATAAATTCAATTGTTTTAAATTTTTTGTTTGATTTTTCTTGCAGAGACATATGTCCTAAAAATCTGGTCCTCTGCAATTATTGAAGAAATTTTTTCAAGGAGCAGACTTTTAAGATACCTTTAAAAAATTGTAATTGGTCATATAGGATAGTAATGGTGAATTTTTATTGGTTTATTAAGAATCAGTCTATGAAAAATCCCTTCTTTCACAAACGTTGCAAACTTTGCAAACAGCTAAAAGAGTCAACGAAGCTGCTTTTGAACAGCAGTTAACAAATCGAGTGCCATTGAAGGAATTTTAAATTTATGAATAACAATTTTAATATCAAGCAAAAGAAAAAATTAGAAAATTTTTCCTGCTTTAAAGGTGACTTTCCTGGTTTTGGGTGATTAACAAACAATGTCGATCAAGGCGTAGTATTATCTAACAAAACAAAATTTGGCAAATTTTTCCTGGTTTAAAGGTGGTTTTAGGTGATTTATAAGTACATTCTGCAATTTAAAAAAACCACAGGTAATGATTTACTGGTATTTTATCTTAGAATTTAAAAAAAATATACAATGCAATACAATGTATTAAAAAGCAGTCTTAAATTACAATAGTTAAATTTCTATTGGTTTAAGTATGACGCAAAACTTTTTCA
>JAQIXT010001218.1:0-17777 GCA_034700445.1 Stenotaenia linearis | reverse complement strand
CTCATGTCTTATAACTTATAAATTCCATGTTAATTATAAATTTAACTTATATTTAACATGGAATTTATAAGTTATAATAAGTTTTGTTATCCGCAAACTCTCTAATGTAAAGTTAACTTTCACATTGACTTTTAGGGGAATTCATGATTCATTGTTGCCATAGTTAGATCACTACACTTTAATGTGATTGTCACAAAAGGAAATGCCATCTTGATTTTGTCAATAATCTATTTATTAGTGCAGTAACTGCTTGCAAGACATTTATATGATTAGAGAGATTGCGGAGACCAAAACTTATGTCTTATAACTTATAAATTTCTTGTTAATTATAAATCTAACTTATATTTAACATGGAATTTATAAGTTATGACATAAGTTCTTTTTCCGCAAACTCTCTATTATCAGTTTATTATATTTTTCTCTTGTTTCCTAAAATTGGCTACAATAGGCATGGGATAAGCATGACATTTATTGGTCAAAAAATCTGGTTCCCCATTTTTTTCCAGAAATTATAAAGGTAAAAAATAATAATGGGACTAAAAGGACTGAACAATCCACCAATAATTTTAAATTTGATTTTAACAGTCATATTTATGGTCATTCACAGTTTATCATTTAAACCACTGACAATAGAGAAATAAAGTTAATTATAAAGTTGTAGAGCACCATCAAATTAGTCTAAAAATGATTAAATCTCAATGTAAAATGTCCTCAATTGAAGTAAAATGGGTACTTTGTTTCTTAATCCACAATGACTACAATGTTTTACTGTTTTCTGTATGAATAAGAGGCATTCACAACAGTTCTCTGAAAATCTTGTTTGGGAGTTTACATAATTTGTCATGGAAGACCAAAATAGATATGCAAACCAAATTCCAAACTACCTTCTTCAAAACCCAACAAATCAGTTTCCATCCTCTACTATCATGTACTAAATCAGTAACCATTGACAACATTAAATCCCCATGCACCATTCATTTGATTTGATTCATCCCAAAATCTTATTTGCACCAAATGCATTACTAAATCTGTTTTCCCACAAATTTCCTCCATTTACTTTCAACAATAAAATATAAGTTAACTATTGCATTGAAAGTCATTACTACAATACATTGTCTTCTTGTTCTTTGGCACAAAGTTCCTCAAGGGTCATTTCCAGCAACTTCAATACTTCAACTTTCCTTGAATTACTGAAAACTTCCTTTAGTATTGTCATTGCAGTGCAGTGTCATATAATTTGCTGTCAAGATAGATACCTGGTGGACTTTGCACACCACTAGTGAATATTCAAATTACTTTAATCCACAACTATTCCATGCCTCTTGAGGAAGTAGAAAGTAGAAAGTTGTTATCCCCAGTGACAATACAGACATGCTTCAATTAGAACCAAGGGAGTCTTGTTAGAGCTGAAGTTGTATGTAGATAAAGTGAAGTCTTTTTTGGTACTTGAGGTGTACATTATCTCCCACTTGAAGTGCACTCAACAACATGTTAAGTGCTGCATCAAGTGTCCATCTAAATAGCAGTTAAATATCAAATCTAGTGTTCCCATTAAAGCTTATAGTCATTGTATTAACTGCTGAAAAGGTGACTTTATGTTAATCACAGTTTAAGCTGCTTCTAGTTCTTTGGGAACAAGCTCAATGCTCAATAAGCAGTCCTTGGGTCACAAGAGGAGATTGCTTAGCAGGTATTTATTTTCCCATTTGGATGTGTTCTTGGTAAAGAACAAATGGTAAGAGGTAAATCCAATTCTTTAACTCCTTGTAGTTTTCCTTTAGACATTTGGATTTGAGTCAATATCAACTCTTATGTTTTTCTGGATCCTATGGGATCCTTTTCCATTTCAGTCATTGTTTCTCACTTTCTACCAAAATCTCTGCCAGAAGAGGCTTCAGGTACTGTAAGCGCACCAGGAGAATGAACTGGCTAGTCATGTGACTTTGCCTTAAATCTACATAATAAATTAAAAATAGGTGTTTGAAGAAAGACATGTACTGAAAACAATTAATAGATTACTATTTAGTATCTCTCTACCCCACACTTTTAATTAATTAGGCAGATTTAATGCATAGTCATGTGACTAGCCGGTTCATTCTCCTGGTGCGCGTACAGTACGTTCACATCTACAACACTTTTACTTGTCAAACACTGACTGCTCCTCAAAGAAGAAAACTGCCTTCAGTTTTTGATAGCCTGGATTAGGCATTACACAGAAGCATCATCCATTTTCAGAGCTAGTTGCTTTGGCAGTAAATTGTTGTACACTCTTTAGCAGATTCCAATTTCCATGCTCAAATCCAAAATCATTACCTTGTATGTAAATCAGAGAAATTTTTAAACATACTTTATCTTCATTCTCACCATCAATATCAATTGTATCTATAGCTGTGGTCAAATCACTGTCACTGGCATTGCTTTGGATCAATCCATTGTATGCCACAATGGTGGAATCCACTTATTAAGTTCTCTTCACTGCCCAACTTCTTAGCTGTCACTCCCAGTTTGTTGGATTGTCCTTAAATCTTGTCAGAGGTTATTTTGATAGAGTTGATTTGGATTGTCTTCAATTGTGGTTATTTTGTCCAACTTTTTGACAAACAGTCTTATTACTTTTGTTGAGTGTTTATCTGTGCTTATGAAGAGCTGAAGCAAATCTCAATTGTCTCAACTTGATAAGAACACTACTCTAGACAACCCACTTTGCTTGCTTCTTGAAATCTCTTCCAAGTTGAAATTGTTTCTCCTTCTCTTCACCAATAACTCAATTTTTAGCAAACACCCTTATCTTCTGGGAAAATTCTGGCCACAATTTAAGACAAATATTTGGAATTCACACACTTACAGAAATCAATCAATCAATCAATATATTTTAAGATAATTAGTTTTCTATTTGAATAATCAGCTCATGATCAGCAAAGAATAAAATACTAGAAGATTCATCCAATCCTATTCTATCATGGCTTTTACACACTATCTTTTACCTCTTAAACAAGATAATCTCATGTGATGTACAGAATAAGGAAGGAAACATGGGATTTAATGACCATCTGGGACATGTCATAAAATAAACAATAAAAATAAGACTAAAACCAAAAAGATAAATAACAAAATGAATTCATAATGAAATATCTAAAGAAGTTAAAATCATATATCCAAAACACAATTCTCTATAAGAGCTACTGAACATTTTAGAAAACAGCTACATTGAGTCAATGTTAAAAATATCATTTTATAAAACATCATTTCAACTTTTAATGTTGATTCAATGTTAAATAAAAATTGAATCTATTGTAAATTCAAATTTTCAATTCTAAATATTGTTTTATTGTTTGCATGACAATATTTATTTGACATTTATAACAAACATTTTTTCATAACAAAACTCCTATTTCTTAAAAATAATAACCTGTAAGACAAACATATATAAATTTTCACATTACAGTAAACCCCTAAGAATAAATTACCATTTACTTTTAAAAAAAATTTAATTTCAACTCCAAAACTCATATAATCACCAGAAAATTAATTCACACCACCTTTAATCACAGAATTTAAAATTTCCCACAAATCCATGCATAAATCAGGAAAAACTCCACTAAATTCCTTTCATTTTTCCCATACTTCCATCTCATCTTCCCCACAACAAAAAAAAACTTTAATTTACAGCTTCCCCAATTATTTCAACCCATCTAAAACTCATAAAACAAGTGATTAAGCACTGCCCAATCAACCAATATAAATTACAGCCATCCAAGCAAACACAAAAAACCAATTGCTACAAGACACCAATTGACACACCCAACAAAAACTTTTATTACTCACTGCTATTGGCGTCGTTGCAACTTCCATTCTTTTATTAGACAAGTTTGAGTTGTGCGCGTGAAATATAGCATCTTTCCCGTTTCAATTACGGATCGAGGTGCGCCAATTTACGGCGTATCGCTTGGCCCCGGGCCAAAACCTTCCATAAGGTCAAAGGTAAGAGGCCAACTCACCTGGGGCCAAAAGTTAAGTACACGTTTGAGACCGGTCGTGTTGATAAGAGGAGAGGCTTCATTAAATTATATTTGCTAGATAACTGTTTTCGGAGCAATTTGCTTCATGTGTGCCCTTTAATATAATGAGGGAGATCCGTATGGAGTCGAATCGAAAACCGAAAAACCGAAATTTTTACCGGAACTAAAACCGGAAGAAAATTTTGAAAATTTCATTGACCGTAACCGAAACCGGAACGATTAAAAATTTTGGTTAATTTTGGTTTTGATTTGTTGTTACAGCTGAACCTTGTTATAATGAAGCATTTGAAATCGTTACAATGAGTGGTCGGTCCCTTATGAAAAGTGCGTGCAGAAATTCTGCAACGTCTGCGGAATTGTGCAGAGTTGTGTGCAATAGATCCGCAGAAATTTTATGCAATATTTGCAATGCAGAATCAATTGTGCACAACGTCCACACATGATGTGCAGAAAACATAATTAATTATTGAATCAATTCAGTAGACATTTTCTAAAAATTTCTTTTAAATTTTAACATGAATTTGTATGGGGATTTGTTATAGCTGGGTTTTAGTTATGAGCGAGTTCGTTATAGCAAGGTTTGACTGTATAGAGGTTATATATTGTATGGAGGTTATATATTGTGGATGATAATAAAACTGTTGTTCTTTTGCACTCTTGAGTAAGAATTCCATCTAGGCTTAAGAGAAGTAGAAATTTAGTAGAAACAGTGTTTCCACTTAGAAGTGAAGTTACAACCAGTTTTAACTTAACAATAATGGCTTACAATTGACATATCAAACATTCCAAACATTGCTAATCTTCCAGATTAACAAAATACAACAAAAACAAAGTTATTTCTTTGTTTACCATACATTTAATCCCTTTTGTATTCTAAAAATTTAAAAAATTATAATAATAAATTTCATACTAGAATAATAAAGAATAATGAAGAATAATAAATTATTATTCTTCACATTTTTGACTGACAAATAGGCCTATTTAATGAAATATTTGAATTGCACTTCATCTTCTTATTTGATGTATTTTTAGTAGTTTATTAACAAAATCTAATTAAAATTTAGTACTTAGAATTTTCTGGCTTTTGGTTCAAAACCTTAACTGGAATGAAATTAATTTCAGTTTTCTATTCAGTTTTGGGGTTTGTAGAGAAGGGGGAGGGATTGGGGTTGAGGTTAAGGGGTTTGATGTGCAGTATTGAGTTTGTTTTGCTTCAATTAAGTTGTAAGAGGATGATGTTTGTAATTGAATGCTAAGATGGTTTATGATATTGGTTTGTAAATGAGGATGAGATGAATAGATGGGGAAAGTTGTTGAAATTTTGTAAGGTTTTGTAAAATGTTTGTGTTTTTAGAGAAATTTATGAAAAATATTTGTGATTTTAGATGCAATTGATTTATTTAAAGTTTGGGATGAGAATTAAAGGGTTCAAAGTTAAAGTTTTGGTAATAATTGAAATTTTTGATTGAATTTTGAAATAATTGGTCATATTTTATCAAATTTATATTGTATTTGATTTTGTAAAATTATGAAAATTATGAAAATTATTATAAAAATATAATATATTTTTGATATTATTTTGTATCACATTTCAATTTAAAACTCATTTATTTTTTTGTTTTCAATAAATATCAATTTGCTCAGCAGTGATTTTCAATTTTCTCATAAAGTATGTATGATATTTGAGTATGATTTTTATTAACTTTGATATTTTAATGGCATTATAGTCAAACTATTTTTTTTGAATTTTTTTTTCTAAATGAAATATTCTTTCTAAGCAACATATTCTTTTTCATAAAAATATTAAAATCCTCACATTCCTCATTACAAAAAAAATCAATATTCAAAAGTCTTAAAGGAGCAGAACAGAATAATTTGGAAAATTTTTTAATGAAATTTTCTAAGTTTATAAAACAAATTTTAAAAATAAAAAAATAATTTTTTATTTTTTATTTTAAGACTAAAATGTACGTCTAAAGTTGTAGGCAAAAAAGGCCAAAAATGATTAAAAAGTTAAAATTTGACCAAAGATAACCAAAATTGACCAAAAAGTCTCGTAATTTCACCAAAAAAGTCACTCTTTTGGCCACAAGTAATCAAAAAGTCACTTTTTGTGACCACAAGTAATCAATATGTCACTTTTTGTAACCAAAAATTATCAAAAAGTCACTTTTTATAACCAAAAATGATCAAAAAGTCACTTTTTATAACTAAAAATGATAAAAAAAATAACTTTTAATGACCATAAATGACCAAAAAAATCACTTTTCTTTGACACAAGACACCAAAATTGGCCAAAATTTGCCCCAAAACTCAAAACCCCTCAATTTCAATCAAACAATAAATTCCCCCGAACACTGAAACCCTCAAATAAAACCCCAATTAACCCCCCCACCTCAATCCCCGAAGCACAACCCTCCATTTTATTACCCCTTTAACTACTTTAATTCCACCAAAACACCCAAACGGGGATTAAAAACAATCTCAAACTCAATTCAACTCCATTAACTCCAAAACACACCAAAAAAACCCAAAAAAACTCAAAAAAAAACCAAAAATGATCTAATAAATTACAAACAACTTTTCCCCTTGTTTTCTGATATATATCCCCACTTTGTAAATAAGTGTATGAATGAAACTTCTGTTCCCAGGGTTCACAGTCGCATCTTTGTGTTTGAGAGACATCTGCCCACACGTCGGTGGACAAGGACCTTTTTGCTAACGATACTTAACCACCTACCATCGTCAACAAAACACTCAGTATTGCATTTCCACAAACTTAAGTAGAAAAGGATGTGATGTTTCATGTCGAAACAACAGGGAACTTGAGTTTTTCGATTTTCCAGAGCCAAAAACCAGATGAATGCATTTTTTCAATGATTTTTGCATCATGGGTGGTATAATTAAAAATGTTGTAAATTTAAAAAAAAAAATTTTGATGGAATTTTTTTTTTGGATTAATATTTTGTTGGTTTTTTGTTTTTTTGAAAGATTGGTGTTTTAATTGAAGTAATTTCTTTTTTTTGTGGATGAGATAATTTATTGGGGATTTAGTGATTTTATTTAAGTGATTTTTAGTGATTTTTTTTATTTAAAGCGAAAATCAGTTTTGGTTACCAAACTCGACAACGATTCGGTCGACAGATCGAAGGCAACCATAATTGGGAAAATATTCAAAATATTCAAAATATTCAAATATTCAAATTTGAATCCAGTCGTTTCTCAACCGTGATCTAAGCAAAATGGCTGCCGCTACACAAAATCCAAAGTTATTCGAATTACTACCCAAAAAATAAAGAAAAAAATCCTAAAATCAATCCAAACAATTATTTTAAAGAGAAGTCAATTTTCTTAAAGAAAAAAATCACTTTTTAAAGAATATTCAAATTATTTAAGACCATCTTTGATGATTTCGCGAGACGAGATTACCTTATGATAAAGTATCGTCGATTAAAACTTAAATCCGAATGTATTTTGTGTTTTAATCTAAATTGCATTCATCTTTTTGCACATTGTTGTATTTTCTTCCATTTGCATTAATAAAAAGCACTAATAATGTTTTTATAGTAAAATTAGATTTTTCATTAGAATTACGTACTATTGTTAAACTCGATCCATTTCGCAATCGTACGAGTAATCGCAATTCAAAAATATCAGCGACGCACCGTAATTGTTCGAAAATCGTTGCGTTTTGCACAACATGAACTGATTCCGTTGAAATTTTGTAAATTTATCAGTGAATTCGACTTTACGAATTATTTGTTTTGCACTGTTAAAATGGTTTCTTATCGTCCTAGGTTCCATTTCCCCTATTATCCGTATTACGTGATCTTATTATCACGTGTCCTTATCTTATCTCCCTCTCGCTTACCTTCACCTGAATATAAAGGCTCTGAAACATATTCTAAATTACCAGATTCAGGTGAAATATTCAGGTCGCAGATCGCATATCATCGTTCCGAAGATGCCACGAAAAAATCCAGTAAACAGTTTACAAGTTCTTTGTTCCAAAACAATTTGTAAAAATATCGACGTTTTGGAAAAGCAAATTACAGGACTACCATACAGCCTAATAGAAGATTTGTACCACCAACTGGTGAAAGAAGGAAAGAAAGTGGCAGCCGATGTCTTTCTTCACCGACAAACGAAGCAGTTCCATTCCGTTAATGCATTTTCGCTTTCTCCAGATCAATTGATCACCAAAATCAGCCAGACGTGCAAATTAATGACCACTTTAGATTTGTCATATTCTGAAGAAATCTCCACCGAATGTTTGACAACTTTGTTTCAAAACTTATCAAACATCCGTAGCCTTAAATTACATGACAATTTATGGCTTACGGATGAAGACTTAACGGAAATCGCTACTAACTGCTCAAAACTGTGTTATCTCGATATATCATATTGCGAGCACATAACCGATTCTGGAATTCTATCATTGTGTTGTATGAATTTAAATTATCTGGACGCCAGAGGTACATGGATATCGGCACGAGGATGTTTAGAAATTTTAAAATCTAATTTAACTTTGGAAGCGCTCTTCTGCGAAAAATATTTTGATAACGTAATAGAAGAAAATTCTTCTATTACTCTTTTTCTGGATTTGGAATTTTCTTCTTACAATGGCTATTTTCCACTAGAAAGACTCGATTGGTATTTTTCAACGAGGAACGTAATTAAAACGGCAATTGATATCTTTCCAAATTTGTGTAAGATAAATATTTCTTACATTGATTTTACTAGTGAAATTGTTATGATGTTGAGAAATATAACGGATTTAACAATTGCGAGATGCACGAATGTCGATTTCGGACTCATGTCGCATCTTTGCCCGAATTTACAAGAATTGAAAGTGATAGAATGTGGACTTTCTGATCACTGGACGAATGAAACAAATTCTTCATTTAATTCCCTTCGAACATTGGAATTTATTGTGCTTGATATATCCGAAAGTTTTCTTTTGAAAATGTTGATGAAGACTCAAGAATTACGAGAATTACATTTTTGTGATTGTCCTTCAGTAAACGATGAATTTTTTGCAGCACTTGTGAGAACAAGTGCGCTGCAGAATTTGACCAAGTTACATCTGCTATCATGTAACTTTACTCGAAAGTCATTGTTTGCTATTCTAGAAATGGATACTCCATTGAATATTTTACGTGTACGTCACTGTCCTCACATTAATAAATCAGAGCGGTCTGATGTCGAAAATTACGTCAAATCAAATAATTTAGACGTGATGTTGGGTTGGTGGGATTTGTAATGAATCAGTTCGGATCAGTACAACTCATGGTTCAACTGCAGTGTTATCAGTTCGGTTAGGTTAGGAAGAAATCAAATCCAAAAAAATTTAGGTTCAGTTTCGGTTTTACCAAAAACCTATTAAAACTGATCCGTGATTGTGAATGTGAATATTAAATAAACTTATTTGGTGCAAAATTTTTTGATTTGTTAATGAAATTAAAAGTGTTAAGTGATTGTATAACCACAATTTAAAATTGTTGACTAAAATCAATCGAAAATAGTCTTAAAATGTCAAAATCAGGATCACAAAGTCTAAACTATAAAATATCATTAAATTCCTTAATACAAATCTACCTAATGTTTTTTATTTAACTACACAGGCAACATACAATTCACAGATTCATTTAAATATCCTAAATGTTACCATTCTTGATTTCGCGAGACGAGATTGTCTTATGAAAAAGTATCGTCGATTAAAACTTAAATCCGAATGTATTTTGTGTTTTAATCTAAATTGCATTCATCTTTTTGCACATTGTTGTATTTTCAGGAAATTCATTAGTTTTTAGTAATTTATAGAAACTAGTTTTTAGTAATCTATATAATTAAGTTGATACAAACGATCTTAAAAAGCACAAAAGTGATCCTGTACTAATTTACATTGGATGTTACAATTCGATTGCCACACTCAAATAAGTGATGATTAGTAAACGATGTTTCAAATTGTGTTAAATCTAAATTTTATGAAAATTTATGGTATAAAAGAGTTTAAAATAATAAAATCATAAATTAACTAACAAAAAATTACACAAAACTTAAAATCTCAACTCGTTTTGATAAAAAAAATTCGAATGAAACTAATTTACGTTTTATCAACTACACTAGCCTAAACTTTAACTAATTTTCAGCAACTTCTCCGAAACTTGAGCAACGCAGTAAAGCATCGTCAATATCGACACAATATCTGCAAAAGTCGAATTAATTCTTAACTCACGCCAACCTTTCACAAACACCAATTGCAACGCATGCGCAACTCGAGAGTACTCCAATCTTTTCATCACACCCATTTTTCAATTTCAAGTTCGGTAGTTGACCAGTTGTTTCGAGACACAAAACGTGCGAGTAATGAAATTTCAGTACAGTAATTGTTCGAAAATCGTTGCGTTTTGCACAACATGAACTGATTCCGTTGAAACTTTGTAAATTTATCAGTGAATTTTGACTTTTCGAATTGTTTGTTTTGCACTGTTAAAATGATTTCTTATCGTCCTAGGTTCCATTTCCCCTATTATCCGTATTACGTGATCTTATTGTCACGTGTCCTTATCTCCCTCTCTTATCTTCGCCTGAATATAAAGGCTCTGAAAGATATTCAGTTCGCAGATCGCATATCATCGTTCCGAGGATGCCACGAAAAAATCCAGTCAACAGTTTACAAATTCTTTGTTCCAAAGCAATTTGTACGAATATCGACGTTTTGGAAAAGCAAATTACAGGACTTCCATACAACCTAATAGAAGATTTGTACCACCAACTGCAGAAAGACGGAAGGAAACTGGCAGCCGATGTCTTTCTTCACCCACGAACGAAGCAGTTATATTCAGTTCGAGCATTTTCGCTTTCTCCAGATCAATTGATCACCAAAATCAGCCAGACTTGCAAATTAATGACCACTTTAAATTTATCCGGTTCTCCAGAAATCTCCACAGAATGTTTGACAGCTTTGTTTCAAAATTTATCAAATGTTTGTAGCCTTAACTTACATGACAATTTATGGCTTACGGATACAGCCTTAATGGAAATCGCTACTAACTGCTCAAAACTGCGTCATCTCGATATATCATATTGCAAGAACATAACCGATTCAGGAATTCTATCATTGTGTTGTACGAATTTAAATTATCTGAACGCCAGAAATACTTTGATATCGGCACAAGGATGTTTTAAAATTTTAAAAACGATTTTAACTTTGATAGAGCTCTTCTGCAAAAGATTTTTTGATGAATTAATAGAAGAATTTTCTTCGTACAATTGCAATTTTCCACTAGAAAGAATCGATTGGTATTTTTCAACCAGCAACAAAATGAAAACGGCAATAGATATCTTTCCAAATTTGCGTAAGATAAATATTGCTTTCATTGGTTTTACTAATGAAGTTGTTATGATGTTGAGAAATATAACGGATTTAACAATTACGAGATGCACGAATGTCGATTTTGGACTCATATCGCTTCATTGCCCGAATTTACAACAATTGATAGTGTGGAGTTGTGAACTTTCTGATTACTGGACGAATGATAAAAATTCTTCATTTAATTCCCTTCGAAAATTGGAATTTATAAAGCAAGATTTATCCGAAGGTTTCCTTTTGAAAATGTTGATGAAGACTCAAGAATTACGAATATTACAGTTGCGTAATTGTCCTTCAGTAAATGACGTAATTTTTGCGGCACTTGTGAGAACAAGTGCGCTGCAGAATTTGACCAAGTTAAGTCTGCTATATTGTAATTTCATTAGTCGAACGTCATTGTTTGCTGTTCTAGAAATGGATACTCCATTGAATATTTTACGTGTAAATTTTTGTTCTCACATTAATAGATCAGTGCGGTCTGATGTCGAAAATTACGTCAAATCAAATAATTTAGACGTGGTGTTGGATTGGGATTTGTTTGAATAAGTTTGGATCAGTTCAACTCATGGTCCTCGATTGCCACACTCAAACAAGTGATGATTAGTAAACTTTGTTTCAAATTGTGTCAAAATTTTATTAAAATTTATGGTATAAAAGAGTTTAAACAAATGAAATTATAAATTAACTAACAAAAAATTACACAAAACTTAAAATCTTAAAATCTCGTTTTGATAAAAAAAACGTTTTATCAACTAAACTTTAACAATAATTATCAGCAACTTCTCCGAAACTTGAGCAACGCAGTAAAGCATCGTCAATATCGACACAATATCTGGAAAAGTCGACTTAATTCTTAACTCACGCCAACCTTTCACAAACACCAATTCCAACGCATGCGCAACTCGAGAGTACTCCAATCTTTTCATTCCCATTTAAACTCTTCAAACAAAACGAAAACAAAATTAAAAACAATATAAATTCCACAATACGATAAAATAATAAAATAAATATTATTTGTGTTTGAATTCATCTGTGAACACCAAATCTACCAGAAATTAACCTCCATTTTCTTAATCTTACTGCGCATGCTCCTGTTTTTTTCACTCGACTCTCAAAACATAATCCCCAAAAATTTATTTTAACTAAATTTAACATTTTGGAACCAAACTTCACGTCACGTGACTAATTTTTTAAGTATTAATACAACAAACCAAAAAAACACAAATATCATTTTACCATTTCTTCAAACTCCATTCATTCATCCAATCACTACAACCCCATTCATTCATAAAAAATACAAACTTAACTTCACTGCAAAACACGCCCATTAAACCTCTTAATTCAACACAGGCCTATCATTATCCACACAAAAAAAATTTTTTTTTTTAAATTTAGTTTTTATAATTTAAAAAATAAATTAATTTTTCCATTTAATTAATGAAGTCGCATTGTTGCTCGCAGGTAGAAAGAAAATGGCTACAACAGCCTTTATGCAGTGCCTTATTAAAATGCAAAAGTGAGAATAAAAGAGCGACAATTCAACGTCGAGTGAACGGTATTAATTATTAAAGTGCGACGTTCATTACCCATTGATCGGGAATTTGTCTATTTCGATTATTAATTAAACTATCATCAATTGTAATAAGCCTCGTGTATTCGCTGACAACCGACAATTAAATCACAATTGAATTTCGACATGTTGATGTTGCGAAATGCTTCGTTTTGTAATTATAATTATAATTATAACTCTGCTATTGTATTAAAAGTTGGGGAGTTTCAATTGTAGGGGATGTTTGATAAAAAGTTGGGAACCTCGTTATAACGAAAACCCATTGAAGAGTATGTTGAATCGAGAACCTCGTTATAACAAAGTTACTACAGTTTTGTTTACTTTTTAATTTGAAAAAAAAAATTTAATTGGCCTTGTTATAGCGAAAACGCATCGAAGAGGAGGTAAAATCAAAAACCTCGTTATAATAAAATATTTATATGTTTAGTCAACAAATTTATAAAAAATTTTCTTAAATAAATATAACTCGTTATAAGGAAATGTAAACTCATTAAATTCCATTGCGTTTTATTATAATGAGAGTTTTCAATTATTTCTATTAAAACCACAAAAACGTCGTTATGACGAGTTTTTTCATATAAATTCCTTCAACCTTTACCACAACAAACTAAAAACCAAGTAAACATCCTATTCTAACATTAACTTAATAACAAACAACAAAAAAGCTTTTAACTTATAAGTTTCTGAACAAACAATACGAAACAATTTATCCTCTTAATTAGTTGACATATTCTCATTATTAAAATAACAACAACCAACCATTTTGAAAACTAATTTAGCATTAGCATATATTGATGATAAAATAAAAATATATTAAAAATTTATACGAATATCAAACTCAAAATCCTTTACTTTCAGGTAAATAAATCAATTATTTTAATTAAAAGTGCTGCTGTTCAATTTAGAATGAAATTTTAATATCTGTCAGTTATCTAATCACTGATTATGAGTGTAATACTAATTGAATTTGCAATGTTTGCATGATAAACT
Source organism: Stenotaenia linearis (assembly GCA_034700445.1). Taxonomy (NCBI): domain Eukaryota; kingdom Metazoa; phylum Arthropoda; class Chilopoda; order Geophilomorpha; family Geophilidae; genus Stenotaenia; species Stenotaenia linearis. Next base: position 3,823 of record JAQIXT010001218.1, on the reverse strand, counting down.
GTTGTTGATGATGGCTATAGTTAATTAATAGGATTGTGAACTGACCTGAATTGAGCTCGGAATTTGAGCACTTCCGGTGGAATTATAAAATCATGAGACTACCGAGATTCAAGCGTATTGGCGGGTCTCTGTTAATTTCGTGTTCCTATCTGAACCGGAAGTGCCATTAAAACGTGCTCAAAACAGCCATCTTACGCCTCAAATCAATTTCGAGTAGCCTTTTAAGCCAACTTCCGGTTCACCTACGCCTCCGACTATACCGTTTTCTCAGTTTTCTAAAATCCCCTAACCCCTACTCCAACCGGAAACACCACTTTAACCCGCTCCAAATGGCTTCTTATATCTCAATCTTGTCTTAAAACCAATTTCGAGCACGTTTTACACAAACTTCCGGTTAACCTAGACCCTTAAAATTCCCAGAACACCAACTACACACCTTCTCCTCAACGCCCTAAAAACCCTTACCTGCTACCTCAACCGGAAACACCCTTTAACCCGCTCCAAATTCCCTCCTTACACTTCAAACCCTACCTAAAACCAACTTCACCCACCATTAAACCCAACTTCCGGTTCGCCCACACCCCCCAAAACCCACACACCACCAACTACCCCTCTCCTCCTCACCCCTCAAAAAACCCCAACCCTCTACCACAACCACAAACACCCCTTAACCCCGCTCCAAATCCCCTCCTCACACCCCAAAACCTCACCAAAACCAAACTTCACCCCCCATTTCCCCCTACTTCCTTTTCCCCCACACCCCTCCCACTCGCCCACCACCACCAACCCCTCTCCCCCTGACCCCCCCAAAACCCCCACCCCCACCCCCAAACCCAAACCCCCCTTTAAACCCCCTCGAAATCATCACCTTAAACCCACAAGCAGCAGCTCTCCATTGTCTGCAAATTTGCTAACCTTAATCTCCATCTCTATTATTCATTCCTTGCCTCCCTTTCTTTGTTTACATCTGTTTAATAATGATATTTTTGTGTTTCATTCGAGTCCCAGGATAACTGCACAATTATTTATAGTTGCACTAAGTCTTAGCATTAAGCAAATGAAGTTTGCTCGTACATAAGTCAGCTTAAAATGAAAATGAAAATGAAAAACATTGCCGAGATGCCAACTTTATTTATGCAATTTGATTACACTTTAATTCAAAGCACTAATTACGCTACAGGCGCGTTCTTGACACTCATAATCTCAACCCTCGGTACAGCAATCGACCGAGTCTGAATAAGCGTATGGTTAAATTAACAATTTTGCATGGCAATATGTTTTTAAACTAATTAAGTTTTCAAGTAACCCTTTCGGTTTCAATTGGGTGTATTGAACCAATCAAAGATCTGGCGGCGGAGCGGAACTGAGAATGCGTAATTGTATTTCTTTCAATGCGGCGCCGACGACTGAGCAAAAATGTAATTAAGAAAAGTGCTCGACTTTAAAAGGGGGGAGTAAGGTGTTTGGGAAGTCGATTGATGAATTGGTTTTATGGTTTTTTTGGATATGTTTGTGAGTGTTGGTGATCGGTTATTGTAAGGGGAGTGGAGTTAATCGACTCTAGTATGTTAATTATGTTGGATTGCGTTGTAACAATGTAGGTTTTGCATTTTTTACATTGCAGCAATGTAATTTTTATATTTTTACATTTTAACAATATAATTTTTGTATTTATCACACTTTAGCAATGTAATTTTTGTGTTTTTTTACATTGTAACAATGTAATTTTTTTCATTGTAACAATGTAACTTTTTTCATTGTAACAATGTAACTTTTTTGCTTTTTTTTACATTGTAACAATGCAATTTTTGCACATTTCATATTGCATCAGTGAATTTTATTACAGTAATTGTGACAATGTAATTTTTGCACTTATTGCACATTGTAACAATGTAATCTTTAGCACATCCACATTGAAACATACCGTTTTTTTATTTCTTACATTGTAATAAATGACAATAAAAATTTTTTTACACAAATAGTGTAATTTTTCCTTTTTTACATTGCAACAATGCAATTTTTATTCAATTACATCAAACCATAACTTATTTCAACATCCTACCAATATAATTTTCACACATTTTATCACCACTAAACTCCACTTCCCAAAAATTCCATTCCAACAATTTATCACCCAACAATACAATAATCTCCACCATTTTACCAACAATATCCCATCCAAACACAAAACACTCAGTACTGAACCATTTCCAAATGAATTACGAATCGAAAATTGCATAGACCTGTACTATAATTCAACCTAACTTCCACGTTCCCGCTCAAAACAGCAGTGAAGCCAACTTACACGCAAAACACCCGCAAATTTATTGCACTCGAATCGCCATACATTTCGCGCAATTTGCATTTTCAATGCGCAAAGAAGACTAAAATTAATCTTTCCTCACTTACACCTTTTACCAAAAATTTTTTTCAAAAACCTTCCACCCCGACCCTTTTAATATCACCCACAATTCATTCTGAACCCCCCCAACACCTCCCTGAAAAAAAAAAAAAAAAAAAAAAATGGTCACCCAAACCATACATTATTGTTTGCAGCAGCGTGCGGTCGATTTAAAATCGTTCGACTCAACCCGCAAATCATGCGACACCGACCCGGTTAAATGGAGCGCAATGCGACTACGTGGAAAACGCCCTGTTTACATTCACCTAAATATCCCGGCGCAAGATTTGCAGCGAAGCCGTCACTCATTTGCAAGCCAAGCGCGCAATTTTCACGCTCATCCGCACGCAGTGTACGGCTTTAATTGCCCGGGTTTCATTATGGGAAGTCGACCCTGATGGGTTGCAGGTTGTTTGAGAAAAGATTTATTTTGGAAGAGGTTTGGTGGGTATGGATTATTGTGGTGACCAATAATTTTATCGGTTAATGTTGTTGGCTATATGAAGTCAGTAATTGATCAGTAATTGAGAATGTAATGTAAAGTAATGTTTTGCCAAAATTGCTGAAATTTTGGACAAATTCATAAAATTCTGAACGTATACTGTTACACCTTTTGCGGAATCAATGAATTTTCTGATAAAACAGCTAAATTTTAAGTTGTCAAATTCTAAACCAAAGCAAACAAAATGTATTTTTGTTGTTTGTTTTCAAGGCTTCAGAATCCCTAGTGAAGGTGCATAGGATGTCCAAAAAAATGACGTCTTTGAACTTCGACTTTTTCTGGATCATCTGAATGTTTTGTGACATGCTCCTGTGCCAGCAGGAAAGAGACTAAAATTGGCCAAAACTGGTCATACATAATATTGAAAAGCGGGATCAATTATTATCAAACATTACTGATCACTTCTCATTTTACCGAAGTTCCAATATGATCACAGTAAGCGGCATCGATAATGAAATAAACCATTTCCAAAACAAATCCAATTCGTTTCATTTCCTTTTGAAACAAATCCTTCTGATCTAAAACAATCCTAATTTGATCGAAAATATTCCTGAATTTCGAAAATATTCCTGAATTTCGAAAATATTCCTGAATTTCGAAACAAATCTTTTCGAAACACTTCCTTTCGAAACAAATCCAATTCGAAACACTTCCTTTCGCAACAAATCCAATTCAAAACACTTCCTTTCGAAACAAATCCAATTCGAAACAAATCCTTTCGAAACATTTCCAAATTTCGAAACACTTCCTTTCGAAACAAATCCAATTCGAAACACTTCCTTTCGAAACAAATCCAATTCCAAACACTTCCTTTCAAAACAAATCCAATTCGAAACAAATCCTTTCAAAAACATTTCCAAATTTCGAAACAAACTCCATCCTCATCCTTTGAACCAACACCTGCAATTGCAATTTCCAAC
>JAQIXT010001217.1:0-17786 GCA_034700445.1 Stenotaenia linearis | reverse complement strand
ACCCAATCTGTTGACTTCAATTTTTTCTTCTGTGATTCTAGCAACCTTAAAGTTGAAATTATTTATATTTCATAAAGCCCAGTGAAAAAAACATTTTTTGGGAAAAAAATTTTCTTTGAAATTCACCAATTTTATAATAGGTATCAAAAGAATCGATAAATTAAGAATATACTACCAAGAAAAACAAAACATGCAACACAGTCAAGCCCGAGCCCCGTCCAGACAACCGGGATTATTACTTTCTACCGGCTCGCCGTCAGGATAAAAAAAGCCTAATTAAAAATTTACAATTTTAATGTTATTGGGAAAGAGGGGGAAAAGAGGGGAATAAAAGAATGGTAAAAGGAGTGGGAGGGAGAATGCGAAACAAATGACTCGAAAAAAATTTTCTGCTGTTAAATTTGTTAAAACAATACCTTCTGCTTTTCACTGATTTCATCTGACAGAACTTTAGACGAATCTAGGATTTTAATGGCGCTTTCGTCTTCTAAAATATTTCCCTCCGAAGATGACAATGTGTGAAGAATTTTATTTTCGACCTCTTTCAATGCTTTGGTGTTTTGTGCCGACTGGACTACTAAAGCTTGACGTTCTTGTTCCAATTCTGGTCTGAAATAGTAAAGTAAATTAGACATCGGAGGAAATTAAAATCTAGTAAATGAATTACTTTTCCTTAGCAACCACAATTCCTAATAACTGATCTTCCAATCCCTCCGGAGTAATCATAAAATTAAGAAGTGAAACTTTGGTGGAGACATCAGGAAGATAATGTGGATTACGCAATTTTGTAGTTATATAAAATTTGAAGTTAACGTTGTATTCTATCACTGACTCGCCAAGTTTAATCATATCCAAACCAGCTGTTATTTTAACAAAATAAAAGATTATTATTTCCAACAAAAAATTATGCAATTCCTTGGCTGAAGTTTAGAAAAGTCATTTTTGGTTTGTTAGAAAGGAACTTATGAATTAAAAGTGCTTATTTCTAAACTTATAAATTTATAATCAATATTACCTTGTCTAAATGTTTGCTTAAAAAGAAGTGGGTCCAAGGATGCTTCCAATTCTTCCGCAACATTTTCTAATAGCACAGGTCTTCCAAACTGAATGCAATTCTCCAACGTTCTCATGTAATCTGAATCTGTCAATTTAATAAGTGCCAAATTCCTGTCCTTTTCCATATTTTTTAACCACTTATTAGCTTGCCCTTGTGGGTCAATCAACAAAGGCCTGTGAAATGTCAATAATATAAGCTTAAGAATATTAAAAGCACAAAACACAATTACCATCGTCTCGAAGAATACACACTGACTGCATTATCAATGGAAAAACTATCCCGGGGTAAACCAAATATATTCCACGCTTGAATTTTAATTGGTTCCCCCAAAGTTTGACTCAAAGAAAATTCATCACTGCACTGCAATTGTGCGTTTTTACAATACGCAGCCCAATCTTGAAGACAATCGTTGCGATAACTGGCTGTAAATGGGCCTAAATAAGCTATCAAACCAGAACTCAGCAGTACATCGCCCGGTAAGTTATCGTAAATTCCTTGTAAACGATCGGCAGCAATAAGCCATCTACCGACCATTAACATTTATCACTTTTAACATCGATTACTATCAAACACGTTTAAATACCTGTCTTTTTCACCACCAAGCCCACTTATTAGTTTAGTTGCTCTTTCTAATTTAACTGCACAAAGAATCACATTGTCTTCGAGTTGTTCTTTCTTGTAAATTGTATCTGATAATAGTTGTTGTCCAGCCAACAAAGCGGCTTCGATGGCAGCCAATTCATTTCTTTTGGCTGTTAAGGTTTGCATTGTTTCTATCAAGGAGGCCTCAGCACCAGCTAATTTTGCTTTTTTCGGAATCACAATCTAACAAATAGAAAAAATCGAGGTTTACAGGCACTTTAACTGCCCTGTTGTATTTGTACCTTTGATACATAATCGTACGTCTCCAATGCTCTAACCCATTTGCACAATCCTTCAGCAGCTGACGAGGCTTTAGCAACAATGGCAGGATCGAATTCTGGTTTATTCACGTATTCGTTTCGAATTTTATTAATTACGTGGGGCTGAATTTTTAAAAAAATCTTGATTTTCTCCAGGAAAATTGTAAATTGTACAGAATGTCCAAAAAGTCTGGTCTTTCTCAACTATTTAAACAATTATTTGAAGAGGACCAGAGACTTTTTGGACATTGTTTATTTACTCACAGGAATGTTGTCCTTGTCGTATTCTCTTAAACTGTTAAGAAACCCCATATCGCCCAACATTCTTTTCGAAGGGCCCCAATAATCGTAAATCTGGAAAATTATTTGCATAGTAAAATATATAAATGGTAATAAAAGCGATTTACTAACAAATCTTCCAGCGCCTGAAGGATCTTTGATTTTGTCTGGTCTTATTTCTTTCATGACACAAACAGCTTCTAATACCAATTTCACCATTGCCGGGGGTTGTTTCATAGATTTTACTACAGTTATATCGGCTTGCTGTAATTTAAACTGAATGTAGCATGAATAGTATTAAAATTGTAATAGTTTATACGCACTTTCAGTGTATCCAAAGCTGCAAGAGCAACTTCAAATGCTGGTATAGCTAAAGCTAAATCTCTTTCACACTCTTCCTTCAGAGCTTGTGCTTGGGCTGCGTCATAATTTGCAGCTTCTTCATCTTGGCTGACTGCTAATTTTTTTCGAGCTACTTCTTCAGTTTCATATTCTATTTTCTGTAGATAAATCAAATCCATTTAATAAAATAAATATTGCAAAAAAAAAAATTAAATGAGCAAGTCATGTAGGGCAATTACGCTAGCATTTCGCTGCAAAAAGGCAATGCTGCCCCTTCGCTTCCCTGTAAAAGTAGAACTGTCGTCGCAGGAAAGCCAAGGAGCAGCATTTGTTCGGCTGTTCTACTTTATTTGCTGCATCAAATGTTTTCAAACGAGATTTCTGAATAATTTTTATTTACGTACTGCAATCATTTTCTCCGTTTCAGCAGCCGCAACGATCAATTGTGGTTTTAACGTCTCCAACTGAACTTGCATTTCTGCAACTTGAGTTGATGCAAACGCCAGTTTTTCTAATCCCGTCAAATATCGCTGCTTTGAACCCATGATTTCCTCTTGTTTTGAATTTAGTGTCTTTTCGAATGTGATAATTAACTCTAAATACGAGGCAGGAGTGATGTACGTGTAACGACCCAAATTCATTAAAAATCTAAACATTTGAAATAATTTCTCTTAACTGTTGCAAATAACAAATAAAAAAATGTCCAACAACTCACAATTTCGATAACTTCTCAGCATTCGTATGAAAATATTGACAAATGTCTATACAAGAGATTTTCTCCGAATCTAATAAATTTAAACTTTGAAAATACTTCTTTGCTACTTTAATCAATGCATCTGCTGGCCACACCTGTAGAAGAAAACTGTTATTACACAAAAAAATATATATTAAAATAATTTTTACCTGAAACCAATCGATAGTGCAACAATTTACAAGTGATGGAAACATTCGTAGGCGATTTCTAAATGCAGCACCAACCGGACTAAACGCTATTATGATGTGTAAATTATATTTACATCTTCGAACAAAATATGTGAACAAATACATGGCAGTAAACTCGGTTCCTTTTGGTTTTCCTATTAATGCAAAAGGTCGCACTAACTGTAATAAAAAAAATTTAAAATTATTACAAAAATTTTAAAATTTTGATTTTTAAGTCAAAAGTACCTCGACTATTTCAGCTTTTTCGTCTGATGCAAAAACGTTTGGCACTTCGCCGGAATTAAGAACACTGTCAATATCTTCCAGAAATCCTTCTTCTTTAATTTGAGAATCAACCATTAAAAATACAGACGACCTTCCAAAACAACCACTTGTTTTCAATAATTTCTAATTTCATTAAATTTTAATTGAATTCGTTTAACTTCATTTAAACTTGGTATTACCTTTAAATCATCCCTAAACGATGAACGATCGTACTGTTTGGTAATTTCTGGTTGGAAAAAGGGATTTGCACTCATATAGGCAGCAAGGCGAGCTATTGATTGACGACCACTTCCACCTACTCCAACCATAAGCGCGTGACCCCCTGGACTGCGAAGTACTCGAGCGATAGCAGAGAGATGCTGCAGGGCATACCTAATTCAAATTACAATTTTTTATAAATTAAAATAGTCTTTAAATAAAAAAATTTAAACTTACCTGAAAAGCACCATATTCATTTGGCTTTTCTGCGTTGCATTGTAATCATTTAGTATAGCTTCTGCTACTAAAGCAAACTCGTCTATGCTCAGCACCTCGTCGTACAAACGTTCGTCGGGTGGAGCTTCAGGGTTCATGTAGTCTCCAAATAACAAACAGTGCAAATTCTCCTCAATCACAGTTTTCGTAGTGGCCAGATGCTCAAACACCGAGTCGAAATTTTCTTTAAAATAGCCACCAACACATTTTTTAATTAATCTGAAATAAATGACAAGTTTTCATTGAACTTTCAAACTAAAAACAATATTGCTTACTGGAAAAGCCATTGCCTGTCTTTTTCGTCGGTTAAACGATCATAAAATACCCGGAATATTTCGTGAACCCAAAGTCTAAAAAAATTAATGCAATTAACACTATAATTACTATTAAGAATAAATTTAAATACCTCATTAATTTTCTTTTGTATGTCATGGACTCTCGTTTAATCAAGCAGATGCCCAATATCACTCGAGAAAAATCTCTCAAATTGAATAAATAATGCGATTTTGCAGGTGTGGGTAATAAACTTGCTAAGGATGACTTGTAGATGTCCAAAGTTGCTGTCACTATTGGTCCTATTAGTGACATGGAATCAGGAGGAAAATCATTACCCTGCAATAAAATAATAATCCAATATTGTATTTAATCAATTAAACAGCATTTACTCAAATATTTTCAATTTTTTAAAATAATTATTACGAATAAATAACAAAAGTTGCAATCACTTTCATGTAGAGAGTCATTAATGTATTGAATATTCTCTGCATTGAATCGTCACTAAATTGATTGATAGCAATAACACTAAAATGACGAATTAATCTTGGTGTAATTGGATTTCGACCTCCACCTGGAGGACCCATCCCAAACATAAACTGGATGTCTTGTAATATAACTTTGCTCGTATCTTTACGATCGAACCTAAAACAATTTTTTAGAAATAATATACAAAACACAAAATCAATATATTGATTTACCAATTTTTGTGATCGAACCACTGACGTATTAATTCAATTGGTGGCTGAGCACCGTAAGTTTCAACTATAGGCATGTTTAAATCATCAATAAAAAACACAATACGTTTGCCAGCAGGCGGTCCGAATATTCCTTTTCGGCGTTTGTCCAATCGAGATACAATCAAATCCTAAATACACGTCTTAAAGAATATTTCTTTAAAAATACATTACTAAAACTTCACCTGCACTTGATTTGACGATGTTTGTGCAGAAAAGGTAATAAAAGCTGGAATGTATATGTCCTTATTAACAGTATTTAAAAGCTTGTTTTGAATGTAAACGCTTTTTCCCGTCCCGGTTGGGCCAACCAGTAATATAGCTCTAAAAGTGATAATTTATGACTAATATAAAATATCATAATAATCTCAATACCTGTCATATTTCACATAAAAGTCCATTAAATATGAATATCGGACAGTGTCTACTGTAGGCACGATTATTTCCTGAATGTTATCAATAGCGTCTGTCAAATCGAGAGGTTTTACAATCTGGGCCCACATCATCCATTGGCCTTTCAATCTGAACTGAAGAAATAAGTTCAATTCACTTTTATATTTATTGTTAAAAACTTTTTAAACGCTTTTTTTTTTATCTAAAGTCAAAGTTGTACCTCAAAGAAATAATCATAAACTGTAAATTCACCAGGAAATACTGGTTCCAACCTTCCAATAGCAGTTGGGATTGGATATTTGTCAATTTTCCCAGTTATTAAATCACGTAGAAATAAATCAAATTTCATTCTACTGTCTGGATCAAAAACAGCACCGAGTGACCATACTGAAGCAAATAATGCTGAACCCTTAAAAAATATCCCATAATTCAATCAAGCATTAGTTCTAATTTTACATAAAAATACGTACCATAAAATATTGTCTCAAATACTTCGGATCTGTGCTCTCCGAAGTATAATTGTTCATTAGAAATTCTGTCAAAAGTAAATAGCTATGAGCCAGCTGTAAATCTCCAGTTGCGACCAATTCCCTGCAGAATCGTCTTATAACATCAAAAAATGCTTTCATAATCCAGGAAACAAAAATTCCTGGGAGGTCTGCTAATGTTTCTTTCCATGAGCGCAATTGAAAAAGCCAACTTTTAACCAAAACTCCCCAACCAAGTTCCTCTGGCTCCATGTAGATCATGCCACATCGGCTCACTGTAGCAGGCTACATTAAATCACTTACACTATTTTAAAACACCCCAAAGTAAAATATAAAAATATAAATAAAAATACCGATGCTTGTAGTAAATCTGCCACTTCAAATATCATGCTCATTGTAGGCGGCATGGCAACAATTTCACCACTCATTAAGCACAACTGAAAAAATTAACCATAATTGAAAGAGATTGTTATTTTTCTTTAATTAGAAATCGTACTTTTTTGTTATCATCCAATACAGTGTTCATATTTTCAATCCAAACAGCATCAACAGGTCCATCAAATATCACCCATTTTCTATTGGTGGATTGAGAATGAGCAAATTCCTTAAACATTGTTGCCAAAACACCATCTGACCACTGAGAAAAAATCAAACAAAAAATCAAACAAAAAATCAAATACTATAATTAAATTGATTAATTACATACCTCATGTGAAATTGGATCAAATTGACCATAAAGCTGGCCCATTGTGATCGATTTTGGGTTCATAGTTCCGTAAATAACTGATTCTTCATTTTCCAATTTCTTTTCTTTCATTTTTGTTAAAGCTTCAGCGAGAATGTGCAAGACACAAGTTTTGCCACTGTATGGCTGTCCTACCATCATAAATCTAAGACAGCAAACAATAATGAATTGTACAGTTTCCATAAAAATAAAATAACAAATACTATATATCTTTGCCTTACCCGTGTCTGACTATCATCATTTCGTAAGTCTGAATGACTTTTAAAGCAAACACATCAGTATTTTGTAAATTGCTTGCTTCGCAACAAATTGTTACATTGTCCAACATATTCTACAAATATTTCAAACAAAAACGATGAAATAATATTACCCCAATAAAATTAAAATAATATTACAGTATAATCTGGTTTAGGCAGCTTTACACCGGGAAATAAATCGGAAATGATTCCTTCAAACAGTTTAACATCATAAGATAAAAATTTAGCTAAATTCACATCCAGGATTGATCGCAATAACTTAAAATAAATTACCAATTACCAATTACTCATTACTGATTACATCTTTTGATAAGCAAAACTATTACCAAAATATCTTCTTGTTCTTTAGGAAACTTAAATTTTAAATTAGCAGCAGCCACCAACACACTTTTAACAGCTCGCATGCCATAATCATAGTGCGATTGGGATGACAATTGTTCAGAACATAGTCTGTAAGTCGTTACAATTTTTACAGCCAAATTTCGTGCGTCAATGAATCCAAAAGAATATAAACTAATTTCTCCGATTAATGCATAATCGGGAACCATCATTGCAACCGTTCTAAACAGAGCCTGAAAATTCGTAGCCACAATTTAAAACAAATTGAATAAAAAAATGATTTCATTAATATTACTTTGAGATTATCGGGCAATTCTGAACGCCCAGCATAACCTGGATTCATTGTAATAGCTACATAACAAGTAGTTTTTAGCGGCAATTCTGTTCCTTCAAACATGAAAAAATCTACTTTGGCTTGAATGGCTCGAATAATACAGAGGATCTAAGGAAAAAATTATTATGAATAAATTAACACTTTGTTAAGATATATTCATTCTATTGCCTCACTTGTTGTGCGACGACTGATAACACTTCAACATCAATCCGATTAAATTCATCAAAGCACGCCCATGCACCACTTGCAGCCAAACCTTTAAAAAACTGATAGAAAAAATATGTTTAAAGAAACAAACTAAAATAAATGAAATTACTTTTCCCATAGCTATATAGTCCAAACCATCCGAGCAATTAAATACTACACACAAAACTGCAAGTGCTTTGCCTAAATCTTTTGTAGTTTCAGTTTTTCCTGTACCAGCAGGACCCTCAGGTGCACCGTGTAAATTTAAATGATATGCACCAACAAGAGTACGATAACAGCGATCGGTTAAAGGAGTAATTACCAATCTGTATTAAACCGTCACATTTAATCGCAACACAGCTCATTGCTTAATCTAACAAACCGACCTTGGTGTATTTCCTAAATATTCATATGCATAATTAACCTCTGCATTTGTGATCCTAACACGAACGTCGTCATCATCCCAATAATACCGTAATTGCGATAACCATTCGAAATCGGATTCATCATCAATCCCTAAAAAGAATTTAAAAAAATTAAAATCGAGTTAACTTTTTTAACATCTTTTTATACCTAAATTTGCTAGTTGTTGTACAACGTCTCTTGCGTGGACATCAATTACAACCAAAGCACCAAGAGTAATTCTGGCTTGCTTGGTCAACTTTCCTCGCACCAAATAAATAATCTCACTGATTTGATCATTTAAAACCTTAACATGCCCTTCTAACATTTCCCTGCCTCCTGGTAATGTTTCGTGCACCTCAGCTGTCCAATAAATTGAAGAAACACAAAGCACAACTTGACCAGGCCACGAAATTACCCACTCTTCGCGAGGTCGTTCGTCGTAATCCTATTAATTAAAAATTAAAAATACTTTTAATAAAATTACAATAGCCTTGTAATAACAATTCTTACTCACATCTTTAGAGTGATCAATTGTATCACGAACAGCGACAAGCATGTTATCTTGTACCTACAATACATTACTGTACCAATAATACCATTTGAATTGCCTTCCATTACTTGAATAAGCCATTTTTCTACAGCTCCTTTTGCTTCGTTCGTGTCTATTGGAGTGAGGTATTTTATATTTTCTCCTTCGCTACTAAACATGGATAATATCTCTAATTTTTTGGTAAATTCCAGCCGAGCAATTCCTTCAAAACACTTTTTCAAATGAGGTTGTACTCGAGTTGGATCTTTCGTTTCAGACAGAATTTCGAGAATCTCATCGTTGGACAAAAAGAAAAACCTAAAACAAAACAGAATGCAATTAATATCATAATACTTAAAACTGTTTATGTCTAATTTACTATTAAATTAAATTAAATACTATTCGAGCGTCTTAAATTTAATTCGAATAACGGTAAAGATTTATCCTCAAACGAATTTCTACGAATATTTCTGTAGTTTAAAATCAGTGGTCTATAAATAAACAAACACAACAACTTAATTCAAACACATCAATTCAAAAACTTCAATTCAATTAAAACTGAAATAATAACCATAAATTTATTATACCTTGGGAAAAATACTCTCTTTTTTTCTAAGTACAAATTGAGTCCTATCAAAATTTGATCCAGATATCCATTGCATTCTATCCACTGTTCCATGAAACCTGGTGTCATGATTGTGTCTATTACCTACAATGTAATTGAAACAAATTAACAAAAAATAAAATTACAAATTATTTCTTAAATTAACTTAAAATTAATTAAATTTCAAAAATAAAAAACTACCATTTTCATAACTTTCCTTTTTCTTCTAGAAAGTCCAGCACGCTTAGCATTAAATATCAATAACATTTATAAATTTAGTCTATTTATTGCTTAACTAATCTTTCAATTAAATCTCAAGTTCCCCACTCACGTAAGCAACATCACCACCAACTCCTTTCATCGTATCCTTCCATATTCTGTCCACAATGGCAAACATTTTCCCTTCTTCTGGCATTTGTTGATTAATGTCAGGCGATGCAAATATATTTTCCAGATACATCCAGTTTGCTTGAACCTTTTGCCATTCTTCTAACGAAGTTGCTAAGCGTTGCAGAGTAGTGTCCCATTCCTATTGATAATTCCGATTTAATTAACTTACACTTTCAGCTTTGAAAATAAATTATTAAAATGTTACCTTAACTTCAGCCTCAAAAGGCTTAACGTTCGGTGAACTCTTAATAACTTGCGTTTTCATTAACTGCTCATCTAACATAACTTGTAGTTCTTCTGCTGGAACGAGCATAGGGATTCCGGTATCTTTGTATGGTGCAAGAGTAAATTCAAGTCCTTCCCAATCCGCAATCATTTTATAGAGAGCTTTTTCCAGTGCAAATTCCTATAAAATTATTGTAAGAGTTTAATCTACAAAATTGTTAATTTCATTTGGAAATTACTTTCATTGCAGACACTCTAATAAAGTCTAGTTTTTCTAAATATTGTTCCATCCCCCACTTGAGAGCTTTGCGAAGAGTCGTTCCTGCGTCAGGAGTTATATCAAAACCCAGAATTCTGGCCATAGCGTCCCAATGTCGTTGTCGAATTCCAGTGTAGCATAAAATAGCAATAATTGGGATATTGGTCTGTAATTTTAAAAATAAATAAATAAATATTGTAATGTTTGTGTTATTTCCGTACTTTAAACGCAGCGATGAATTTAATTCCCTGCTCAGCAAGTCTCATTGGATTTGATGGTGGTAAATCGTCAATTTTCTCTTTTTTCTTTTTATCTTTCTTTTGTCGTTCCTCTGCCTGACGTTTCTGAATCATCTTAAACTGCCGTTGCAATTTCTGCAAGTCCTTGATCATTTCATCACAAGCACCCTCAACTGTTTCAGCATCGAGTTCCAACAAAAATCCGTCCATCCACCTATAAATGTCAATATATCAATAGACATAAAAGATAGACAATAGATATAAAGAATGTCCAATAAGTCTGATCCTTCTAAAATGTTGCTTAATAGTGTTTAACTAGGACCAGATTATTTGGTCATTCATTGTATGATAATATTTTAAAATACATTTTTTCTGCTCTCTGCCACTTCATAATTAGGTTAAAAAGTTTGGCGTATGGATCTAGGATAGAAAATAAGTTATCCAATTCTGGAAACGTTGTTGGAGGTATTTTAAATAATTCTTCTTCCTAAATTGATCACAGGTATTTGTATTAACATTTAATCCAATTATTAAAATTAATAAAATACTTCGTTTATCTCATCTGCAACTTCACGAAAATCTTGTAATCGTTTTTGTAAGTTTTTCACGTCCGCTGCATATTGTGCCATTAAATTAAATTCATTGTAATCGTCTAATTCCATTAATCGATGGCCCATCATTTCTAAATCATTAGTAATCTTGGCAATTCTTTTAGTTAAAGCTTCTTCCAATTTTTCTCTGTTGGTGTCTAGTATCTGAAAAATAATTTTTTTTTACATTTTAATACTAATTCATTCATAATCATATCTACATACATTACTACTTTCATCGAAAAGACCTTCGAATTTTCGTGGAAGCAACATCACGTTATTATTTAAAGTGAGATCCTGTTCTGTAAACAGTACCACATCGACTAAATACATCATTCTCAGTTTGGATTCCTGAAATAAAAAAGTTTATTTTATTATTTTTTATATAATTTTAAAAAAAAACTGTTTACTAACTGCAATCGCTTCTAACATGGACGGTACATCCTTCTTTCTTGCATTTTCCATGTATGCCACTAAATTAAGTAAAGTTTGTGTTGTTAAAGGAACCGTTTCTGCTTTTTCTTGCAATGTTTTAAAACGTTTCATTATGCTATTAAAGTGTACAAGTAATAAAATTACTTTTTGTCATTTAGTAATATGATTAATCAAATTACGATTGGTTGTCGTTGATATGATCAGTAAGCATACGTTGCAGTAAAAAGGTACGAAACCCTTTTACGACGTCGACGAGTGCATATTTTAATTCTAAACAATTCACTTCAGCCAAAGGAAAAAAGAAAACGTTCTCATATTTTAATATATTTTTTATAGCTTCATCAAACGTTTCGACGTACTAAAATGATATTTAAAAAAATAATACTATTATTATTTTTTAAAAATATCAGCTGGCATTTAAAAAATAATTTCAAAAAAATCTAAAAAATTATATTATAAAAAAAAGTATTATAAGAAAATTTACAAAAAAATTTACAAAAAAAAGTATTATAAAAAAAATACAAAAAAAGAAAACAATAATTTAATTTTTTTTTGTTATAAAAAAGGGAAAAAAAACAATGGTAAGAGAACTAGAAAAAATTACCCAACTAAAAAATTTATCACAAAAAAATAAGAAACTTAAATCAAAAAAAAAAAATTTTTTTTATTAAAAAAAAATTTTTGCTATTTATAAATACCTCCACATATTCCTCGAACATATGTTCTTGCCCACAGAAGATTTTCAATTTCCTTTCTGCCTGACCATTAACTAAATAGTTGTACAAACTAACTAAAGTGAAAAAGAAAAAGGAAATTAACAAAAAGAACTCAACATTTATTTTCACTACTTACTCAAATCTTGCTGTAAAGCTTTTAAAGGAGCAAAATGTTTGCGAACAGTTGTTAAAACAATTTTACTGTGAAGTTGTATAACTTCATTACTCAAAGAAGTATCAAGTATCTCCTTAGTGTTATTAAGAAATGCTGCAACTGATATTATGTTTTGCCCTGTACTAGTAACCTAAATAAAAATGTACAGATCTTCAGAAAATTTCATTTCAACCCAATTTTAAAACAACTTACCAAATCAATGACAGCCATGAATAAATTTTCTATCTCATCAAATGTCGGATTAAAATCGATTTCATAATTTTCTAAAGACATTTGAATTTTCAATTCAGGAAACAATAATTCAGCATGGCTCTCAAAAAAGAGATATGAATAAGCATTAACAGAACGGTCGAGTAAACTCTTTACCTAAAAATACATCTTAAATTTAATAATATTATTAAATTAAAGTTATACATCGATTACTTGAATACACATCAATATGTTAAGTGCCTGATGAAAGCGTTTTAATTTTTTTGGATGAATAGCCGGTTGAATTGCATCGCCTCTAAACAAAGCTGTAATCTTTGGGTACCATCTACGATTAAAATAAATTTAATTTAAATTAAACTGTAATTTTCATTAAAACATTACGTGTTCATTAAGTAATTTTCAGTGTTCGTTACAGAGTGTCGGATTTCTTCGGCAAAAGCTATAACGTCAGCTGCCCCTCTTTTTCTAAATATAAAAAGACGTAAAGTAATTTATTTTAAAATCAATAAAACCATACCTAAAACCAGCACAGTTGACTATTAAATTCGGAATATCGCCACTAAGTCCTAATACGTGAGCTAAAAGAGGATTAAGACCGAATAAATTCTGTCGTAAATAACCTCGAGTTTTAAAAAACGCTTCGTGCCAAAATGGTTCTTCCGGGAACCTAAATTTTAAAAAATTCAAATATCTGAATTTTCAATTAAAAATTATTATTTACACGGGCCAGCCGTATTCAAATGGTGGTTCAACCGGTTCAATTGGATTTAAACTTAGTTTTACTAGAAATAAAAATTATTTTTAAATTGTTTGAGTAAACAATTCTAATAATGTTTACGGTTAGCTTGTCGGTAACTTTCTTCTGCATCCTGTCTGACGAATTTTTCCAACTCATTGAGCACATTAATTGTTATCGCATTTACAATTTTATCATTCAAAGGAATTCGACGACATATACTTTCGTAAACTCGATCTTCCAATGGCGGTACAGGAGCTTTCAAAAATTGTTCCTTGAGAAATTGCATTGTTTTCTTTAAAATAAATAAATAAATACAAAAATTAGTATAAACAAGATAAATACCTAAAAAACACGTATTATCACTTACTATTTGTATATATTCAATTCGCATAAATTAAGCATAAATTAATCATAAATTATGTTAAATAATAACTGTATTTCCATACAAATCTAATTAAATTTAAACCATTACTTTCATTTCCATTTTCACTGTCTCTGGGTGTGGATCCGGTACTTTTTCGTAATGTTTAACAGCTTCTTGAGCGTGTTCGCGTACTTTCACGCCTCTTTCAGTACTAAAAATAAATAAATTACATATAAAACTAAACTTCATAATTATTATCAAATATTTATTGGATTACTAAAGCGTCATCCGAGCATTCTTTAACTGTGACGATAACCGATGTTTGAGTAAAAATTTATCGGTATACATATCTTCTTTAAACTGGTCGATGTCTGGAATTGGAGGAAGAGTGACTATCTTTTTCAATCCGGCACTTTTCATTTTCTCTTCGTACGTCATCGAGATTTTTTTTGGACGACCGTATTTTGTTTCCGGCGGCGGGGAAGAAATGGGTACCCGAATATCGGGTAGACCCAATTTTGATTTCATTCTCTGTATTTCGAAAGGCACTTTGACGGTGCGCAATTTCACGGGAGGGCTCTCTGATGCTTTAGGTGATTTGGGCGGTGATTTCTTTGATACTCTATCTGGACTTATTAGAGGTGAACGATTCAGCACAAGTTTGTTAGCCAATTGGCGCGCTAAGTCTTCGTCCGTGTCCATATTTCCTTTAAAAAGACACTTTTATTATTTTAAGTGTTTACATTTATATAAAGATTTTGAACTTTCTACCTGGCGAAGATTACTTTACACAACAGCAGAACTCAGAAGACATGAGTTTACATTATAACCATGCCAACGGATCTCGTGATCTCGTTTATCTCGTTGGCTTGCAGACTTTCTGCTTGCCAATAGATGGCAGAATTGGGCAAAATAAATTCCATTTGACCCACAAATTTAAATCAAGCATTCTGTTTATACTCAATAATCTTTTTCTTTTCTTTTTTTTAAATAATAATTATTGCAATGCTACGGCCTAGCTATCATGGCAGAAGATCGTAATAACTAAATCATAAGAATTTAATCATTTTTTTTATATTGAATAAATAGACAATATAGAAAAATCTAAAATCTATAAATTTAATATAAAAGAAACCTAAGAAGTATGAAAGTAATAAAACGAGTGCAAAATTGATTCACAGGGTCATCGGTCGCAGACCAATATGGGAACTATTCGAAGGAGATGATGTTTTCGCTACGCAACAAAAGCCGTACGAAATTGACGAATTTCAATATAAAGTATTCCTTACTCGGTTCAAAAAACCTCGCAAATTTTTACTTATTTTTTTTATTATTCTTCTCAGCCTATGAAGAAAAACCTCATTTTTAAACCTCACAACTATTTGAGACCGCGTCCTTCATATATAAAGGAATCGTCAATTTCCCCAACTCCAAAAAAGGAAACAAAAAGTCCTGATGAGCAATTTAATGATCTATTGAGAAAGATCAAGTAAAGGAATTTTTTTTAAAAAGCTGCTCACGTTAAGAAGCTCTTTTTTTAAATAAGTTTTAGAAAAGAAGAATTTTATCCGCCTCCTCAATCCACACAACCCGATCTTGTTAAAGCACCTTATGTTACTGGCGAGGGCCATAAAGTGTATAGGCAGAAAGCTGCTACTTCTTACATCCGACAATTCAAACCACCGAGAGGCGATGAAAGAGCAGATTCATTTAAGCCGTACTTTTTAACCAGACCTCCTGAAGATGATATCCCATATGATTTTTTGAGATATGAACGAACCGAATTTCCATGTAAAAAAAAAAATTGTTCATCGATTTTGTATTCTAATCAAATGAATTTTTATTTGATACAGATACACGATATCATAATGAAAGAGGTATATTTTATCATGTGTACGGACCCCCCTTACCTGATGTCCGAGTATTGCAGTCTGAATATAATTTGAGATTTAAAAATTATTTTCCACTCAAAACCCCAGCGAAAAAAGGTATAAATTAAATTTAATTACTTATTTATGTTTTTTATTTTTGTAATTTTTCAGTTATTCCTGAAGATACGCCAAAATTTCTGCAATATTTGAATTAATTGTATCTTGAAAAATAAACAATTTTATACAAATGAACGTATCATGATTATTTACACAATGTACGGTATCCATGGAAACATAGAAATGGCGATTAAGATCGCAACTTCATCTTACTTATTTTTAATATTTCTAAGTTTCACTATTCTTCAATTTGCTATTAATGTACATTTCACACAAGTAGCTGATTTAAGATAACCTATATTTAGCCAGATTGCGTGATGGCTTCGTTTTAATCAACCCCTTTCAAATAACCAATTACAGTAGAATCATTTTCAGAATACTGAAGAGACATCATCAAACGGAAAGTGTCCCGATGATACGAAGTGCGTCAAATGCAGAGTCAGAACTGCGCCAAACCCAAGTAAGAACGAACACGTGGAACTCTTGCTTAATTAAAGCAGTCGACCACATGACTCCCCCACAATACTCCCCTACCTTCAACAACAAAAACAAAATTTTTTAGGAAAATTCTTAAATAAAATTCTTTTCTCGGATTTTTTTAAATCTGGAGTCTTGAAATGACTTATGCCTTCTCTACGGCTGCCAATAAAATTGTTCACTCAAGCAAAATAATTAATTTTCTCATCGAAAATGATGTGGGAATTTTATTTGGTTCCACGAAATTCGTGTTAAATATATGTGTTTTCTGTTTGACAAGTTGACACTAAAGTATTTCATTCGTAGCACGTTCTCGTCATTAAACAGACAGGGCACTGTAGAAACAAATTGTCTCATCTCGAGTTTATGTCACCTTTCAGCCGACCCCATGTGCACCTGCTGTGGTAATCCAAAACAATGTCTCCACCAACATCTGTGTGTGCCAATGGAACTTTTCTGCTCTAAAGGCCATTATTTGAAATATTCGAAGAAACAAAATGCTCATGTTTGTTTTCCTTGTCCGTTGGGCCAATACTGCAAGTACGACTCCTTTTCAGTGTTATTTATTTTACATTTCACTTTGCGACAATTGAGGAAAAAAATCTAGTCATAGATATTGCCGTTACAAGTGTATGTCATGTACTGCCGGTCATGAAGCAGCAGAACGAGGGGCCATTCAATGCATACCATGTAGAAAAGGTGATGTTGTAGCTGTCACTTTGATTAGTTATATGACTTGTTTAATTGGTTGAAATTGTATGTATAGGATTCTTTAAAGCTGAAATTACTTCTGTGAAATGTGATGAGTGTCCTTATGGTTATAGTACCAATAACACTGGTGCAGAAGACTGTAGGGTAAATTTATTATTTGTGCTGCATGGCAACAAACAGCGGGTTTTCATATTAGAAATTTATTGGAAATTATATGTGGATAAAGCAATAGTGTGCTGCTAAAATTTTATTCTGTCAAAGTTCTCCCTCTCGGTAAGAAAAGTGAAATTAGCTGTAAATTGATCATCTTGCAGACAAATCTAAAAAGTTTCCTCTTGATAGAAAAATTTATTATTATTTTCATTAAAATTAGTGTAAATGCCATTTTCATACTTATGAAAGTCATATTTAATTTTCAAAAACCAATTATTGAGCCTTAGAAGAGCTATAATTATTTTAGCAACCAGTTCTATAGAAGTGATGCGAACCCATAGCAGCACACCAAAGTAAATTAAACTCCACTGAAGTAATTGAATTACTTTCTGAAATGAAACCTTACTTACAATTCTTTTCCAGCATAAAACATTTATATTTACATGAAATTTCAATTATTTTTTATTAGATATTATGAGATTACTGTCAGAAATTTCCACTGTAAAATGATATACTTTAAATGAAAAAAATTCAAATTGCTTTCCACTCTGGATCCTATAGATTT
>JAQIXT010001216.1:0-17799 GCA_034700445.1 Stenotaenia linearis | reverse complement strand
TGTTTCGAAACGTTAGACAATTCAATTTCCTTCAAAACACATTTCCTTCAAATGTATATTTCAATACTTTTCAGGATAATTATAAAATACGTACAGGAAGTTGTTGACGACTTAAAAAGCGGGAAATCCAAAGACACCAACAATATTCTCAATGCTCTTCTGGTGGAAAATGACATGGATTTAAAGAAGATCACATCAATCATTATGGATGCTTTCTTGGCTGGTATAGACACAGTAAGAACATTTGCTTTATAAGATACAACTTTCTAAAATATCGTTTGTATTTTAGACTTCAGTCACTTCCAATTTCCTGTTATACGAACTAGCCCTCAATCCAGATAAACAAGATAAGCTCTATCAACAAATCTGTAGTGTGATCCCTGATAAAAATGGAATAATAACCGGTGAACAACTGAATCAACTTTCATACCTAAATGCATGTTTGAAAGAATCAATGAGGTAGACTCAGCAAACAAAACAATATGAACAAATGAGTCAAATATTTAATCTTAGACTTCATCCAACAACAGTTGGAACTGCAAGAAGAATCGATCACGACATCGAACTTAATGGCTATTCGATTCCCGCTTTTGTAAGACATTCTGAATAATAAATTAACAAATTCAAACTTATTTTTACTCTTTAGACTCATATAGCCCAGATGGCAGTTGTAGCTTATAAAAACAAAGAGTATTTTCCAACTCCTGATGAGTTTTTACCAGAGAGATGGTTGAAATCCGAAGTCGGACGTGAAAATTTGCCGTATCAGTTTGCTTACGTGCCGTTTGGATACGGTGCCAGAATGTGTATTGGATCTAGAATTGCCGAACAAGAAATCCGGATTTTAGTTTCAAAGGTGTGTAGGTATCAAAATGTCAATTTAAATTATCTCTGACTTTAATTGAATAATTTGTGTTTCAGATTTTGCAGAATTTTAGAGTGGAATATGATGGGGAACCTATTGGACAACGAATGGGGATCGTGTTGATACCAGACAAGCCGTTTAGATTTAAATTTTGTGAGAGATAGAAAGCTTTCCTGCAGAATAATATAAATGAAATACAAGTTCGAACTAAAAAAAATTAATTCCAATATTACGTGAAACAAGAATTGATAACTAGAGAATGGTCAACCCTAACACTAGTTATCAATTCTTGATAATATGATGAAATCAATCAATCAAAGAGTTGTGGTTCCTTCTGTTAAGAATGAGTTTTAAATATAAAATTTAAAATACTATAAATAAAAAAATGGTGAAATTTCCATTTTTCCACTTGTTTACACATAAAAGGAATGAGAAAACTGATTGCAGAATAAAACGAGTAAAGGGAGAAAACCGGAAGATAATAAACAGAGAAACGACAGTAACGATAACGAAGAAATCAAGAAAAAATTGAGATAAAAAAGGAAAGCAGAGCGAGGGTTAGAATTAAAAAGGAATTGCGCGACGAATAGAAGAAAAACGCCAAAATGAAAATGAAATAACAAATCCAAACTGGAAGATAAGATGAGAAAAGATGACAAGGATGGGAAATACAGATGGGATGGATGGATGGCGTGCGATGATCGATCGTTTCCGCCATTTTTATTTGTATAGTTTACGAAATTATAACTGAAACTACATTTTGAACGGCGTGTTTAATCTGCTTGCGAGTTGTGATGTGAGACGTATTGTGCGACGTGGAGCATCAGATATGTATCGCGATGTGTCAAAATTTCAAAAATAATTCAAAAATCAAAATTAAGGTTTTAGGTAATGTAATCATAAGTAGGTCAAAATTTAGGAATGCAATCAGGAATGTAGGGATTAGCATTCGGTCTCTGGGAAATCAGGGGGTGGGCGAGTCATTGCCCAAGCCTCCTTACATAAATGCAAAAATTAAAACTGATCAACTACGTAGTAAAGACTGAAGGAAAAGAGTTGAAAAGATCTATTATTTTAAACTCTACACTTCAAAAAGTTTCAAAAGAAATAAATGGCTTCTAAAATAAAAAATAAGTTTAAAGTTACAAATTTTATACGGTTGGCATTTTGAAAAAAATTCATCTTGCTAGATAAAAAATTTAAAAAGATAAATGTCATTATGTATTGATTTATTAAAATCTTACCCATCCATAATTTCTTGTCTGCGCCAGCAGACCAGTGGTTAGTGTGCTCACCTCTGGACCTCAGGGTTCCAGGTTCAAACCCGGGCAAGGTCAGTGATTTTTCTAAACTTGAAAAATCAAGTCGTAGTGGCTTAAAGTGATTTGTGAGACTTAGGAATACACATTTACATATTTGTTATTCATGTTCATGTACGTAATTGTAAAATAGAAAATGGAAAATTATAATCTTAATCAAAGTTAAAACTGATCTATATAATAAGCTAAATAAATACAAAATTGAAGTGAAGTTTTTTCATTCTGTCTACATATTTTCTAGTTACTCTATAAATAAAAATGGTAAAATTTTCTATTGATTTATCAATTTTTGTTAAATTTCTTCAGACTTCGTTGAATCTATTACTGAATTAATGTAATTTAATTCAAAATTTTCACTCCTCGTACGACTTAAACATTGATCAACTTCTTCTGTTCCCCTTCTTGTTCATGGTTTAGTATGTGCAAAAGGAATTGTAACCGACTTTTACAACTCTTTGTTATTTTAGCTGGGAAGAACTCCCAAATTTCTCTGGATGCTGCAGTTTCTGAGATAAAAAGGCATCATGTTTTTGTCAATCCCATTTTTTACTTAAGCTGGAAGGCGTCTCTTTCTTTTCAGAGTATTTATAGTTTCAAAAATTAATAGTTTTATTACCTATATCTACATTCTGTATTATCAAATCATTACATCATTACAAGGATTTAATGTATTTGGTAAAGTTTCAATGCAAAACCAATCAATGCAGTCATTTTGGATGATTTTTTTAAATTGGAAACATAAAGTTTCTTTCTTAATAACTTTCTTCATCTCAGAACATTATTATCTCTGAGAAATATAATATTTCTAGAACTAAACTATAACTTAGTTTCTTATTTTTTATAATTTTTTAAGAGATAAGATCATTAAACTTAATTGATAAATAAATCAATTCATTGTGATTATAAGTGTGAAAAGCCCAATCAATCCATTTGATGTATTACAAATTTAAAACTTATAAGTTTTTGGTCAGTTGATACCAATAAAAGATAACTCATGAATTATTGTTGATCAATTAGTCTTTATTCCCAATAAAGTGATTTTTTCATTACATTTGGTAATTCTTTGGCTTTTTCTACTCAAACTTGGGTGTTCAGATGATAATACAGTACAGTAGATGTAGATTAACAAGTGATGTGTTTGAAAATTGGCATTATACCCTTAAAAGATTCTTTTACAAATGAACCACTTTCATATTAAAGTGCTGTTACTTTGAAACTCAAGTCCTGAAATTATGTTTTGTTAAACTTTAAAATGTAAAAAAATGTGTATAAAATAAACTCCAACTTCATTGACCAAAAGTAATTTATTATCTACCAATTTTAGTTATGACCATCATAACTCACCAAGAAACACCAACAAACAATCCTTTCTTACAGCTCGAACCTAGTGAATATTTATTTCGTGATAATTATAATAACTTATTACATTACCAACTTTATAAGTGAAAAGTTTGAGAGTGTGAAAAGTACCAATTGATTTTCTCATCCACTAACCTCCACCAGACTAGAACCTACAACACTCAGATCCAGAAGCAAGCACTAAAACCACTGGACCACCGGCACCGGCAAACATGATGCTTTCTTCTCGGCTCTTCTTACTAACACACTTTGTCAATTTAATAAAAATTAAAGAAGGTATTAGAAGGATTTGAAAATAAAAACTGCATTTGGTATGATGGTTTTTTTCACACTTTTTCATGTTTTTTCATTTTTTTCCCACCTTTTCCCATTCAAACTTCCAAGTATAATTTTAATATATTTACTTATCTTAGGTATTTATCAAGTAATTCTAGCTAATCGAACGCTTTATGTATATCAGCTTTATGTGTATTTTACGAAATTACAACTGAAACCAGAAACGGCGCGCTTCGTCTGCTTGCGAATTGCGGTGTGTGACGTGTTGCGCGTGCGCGGCGCAGTGCATCGGATAAGCATCGTGACATATATCAAAATTTAATTCAAAACTTAGTTTTCGTTGATTCCTGGACGATCGCGTGTTGAAAGACCATCGGAAATTGATAACTTGAACTCCTGTTTTGTAAAGAACTGAAGCATATGCAGTAAATAAAAATAACCTCCAAAAATCGACCAGAAACTCCCTAACCATTAAAACACAAATTCACTCGTGCAAACAGCTTCCCAGCTGTACATGCTCAATTTCAGGACCCTTTGTCATTGTCTGAGAACTAATGTTTAGTGCTGAACGTTTTAATCTGATATTCAAGATTACAAATGATCTAAAAATAATGTGGGACATCACATCACAGTATCTATTTCTTTGTGTCTCTTGTTTAAACACCGGTGCCGGCAGACCAGTGGTTGGCACACTCATCTCTGGATCTAGAGGTTCGAGGTTTAAACCTGACTGAGATTAGTAATTTTTCTAGATTCTAGATAAAGAAATTCTAGAGTTATTAGACCGAAATCTCCATAAATGGTTTAATGGTTTAATGGTTTAATGGTTAAATGGTTTATAATCTATAAAAATAAAAGTATAAGATAAAGTTTAATAAATAAGTTACAAACAATATAGCTATCTTCTGTTTTCGAGAATACGATTAAATGAGTAATTCAAAGTAAATTGAATGCGTTTTGATGGGTTCTTTTTCGAAAATAAACTAAACTAAATTCTTTAGTTAACTCTTTTTAAAACTAAACTCTTTTTTAAAATTAGACTCGCCTCTGCTTAAGGGCGGCCCTGATCACTGGACCAGTGAAAGAAATTTCTTTATTTAGCTTTCTTACTACACTTTAGAGAAGAAAAACTATGAATTCTATTTATTATAGTTTTTCATTGCTTTTCATAATTATCTCGATTTATTTTCACGTTTTATCTTCTTTTATTTCGAAATTTTCAAGTTTTACTTACGTCTTCTCATTTTTTTCACGTTATTTTGATGTTTTATCATCTATTATTTTGAAATTTTCATGTTTTTCAGACATTTTTTCACATTTTATTCACGTTTTCTGATTTTCTCACAGTTGTTTCATGTTTTCTCATGTTTTGTCATTTTATTTCACATTTATTTATTTTTTTAACTACATAAACACTCAGGCTAAACACTAAACTATGGTATTCTTCAGCTTGTTTCTTAGATTTCTCATTGCGATTAACCAAATAATTCGAATAAATTACACTTTTCTCTAACTTCATCAACTAATTTTAATATATTCAATTGACTTAGCTATTTGTCAAGTATTTCTAGCTAAATAATCTATGGAACATCACATAACAATATATTTCTTTGTGTCTCCTCGTTTAAACGTCATCACTGGCAGACCAGTGGTTAGTGTGCTCACCTTTGGACCTATAGGTTCTAGGTTCAAATCTGGCTGAGGTCAGTGATTTTTCTGGATGGGAAATTAAAACCAATTGTATGAGTACTGTCGCTACATTTTCCTGCGTAGTGTTTAGCCATAGTTGCTTAAAGTAATTTTCATGTTCAATGATGATGATACAACGGTCTATAAAATAAAAATAAAAGCTAACAGTAAGTTGAGAAAGTCTACACCAAACATAATTAATTCCAACCTAAGTTGATTTATTAATATAATTCTTGCTTGAATTAATAAATGTAAAATGATGTGTTTTTGTGCCTCAGAGTTACTTTTGTCAAAATCAAGGACACTTGGTTTTTGTGTTGATAGATTTTATGGGATACTATGATATTCAAAATATCAAATAATGTTTCCAAAGAAATTGGAATTTCGTAAGCCAAATTATTTATTGCCAAAAACACATGTTTATAACTACTGAGCAATTTCAACAGAAGACTATACATATAGTCTTCTGTTTGTATTTTTAAGAAGAACTTTGTAGTTAACTTTAACGAAAACTAAAAAGAAAAACATTTAAAGAGAGAATTTTTGTAAGACAAAATTTTTAAGAAATTTCGATCTCTTTCAATAAATCTAGAAAAATTAATGGATTTAGATCCAGTTTGAAAATGGAGTGACAAAATTTTCTTTTAAAAACCAATTATGCATCATCTGAATGAAATAATGAAATTGTTCAACATGTCCTGTTGATGGGATTCCGTTTGACAGAGTAAAAAAGTGGTAAAAAAGTCTATATCTGATAGGAACTAGATGATGATGGGGTTGTATAGGAAGTTGAGTGTGGCTACTGTTGTCTGATTTGACCTTGAACCTCAATTGAACCTCAACATAAATCATCACGCTAGATAAAAAATAAAAAGATATTAAAAGGTGAGATTTTTGCTGGTGCTGGTGGTCCAGTGGTTAGTGTGCTCACCTCTGAACCTGAGGGTTCTGGGTTCAAAGCTGACTGAGATAGGTGATTTCTGGATGAGAAAAATCAAGTGGCACTTCTTTGTTGAGAAATTAAATCTGTTTATTATTATTTTCGGATAGACTTTCCATTACACTTAAATAAAACTAAATTTTGCTTTTTCTTGTAAGTTTCTCTCTTAGAATTAATAAGCTTTACACACAACACTACTAAGAAAAGGAAAGAACACATAATAAAAGTTAGTGCTTAATCTTGTTTTGAAGTTCTAACAGAAAGAAATAAGATGTTAAGTATTATTTAATTTTTTAATGGTTGTTATTAAAATTTTCTACATCCTCACAATTTCTTGTTGACACTGATGGAAGACTTGAAAAGGTAAAGATTTTTGTAGCATTGCTGTTATTTCTTTCAACTCTACACTTCAAAAACTTTAAAAAGAAAGTGAATACCTTTTAAAATAAAAAATGAATTTAAGTTATACATTTTATGGGTATTTTGAGAAAAGACAGCATCATGCTAGATAAAAAAAATAAGATCTGAAAAGACAAAAATCGTAGCTGGCGTCGGTAGAGCAGTGGTTTATGTGCTCACCTCTGGACCTGAGGGTTTCAGGTTCAAACCTGGCTGAGGTCAGTAATTTTTCTAGTTAGTAATTTAGTGGTGCTTCTTCATAGAAGAATTAAAGCTGTTGGTCTCATATCTTAGCTGGGATCTGGAACTTCCTTTAAAAGATTTATTAACTCAGAACTCATAACTAGTTCATATAATCTATAACAATTGCTATTATTCTCCACTCAAATTTGCCAACTAAAAAACTCGGTATGTATGCATTTATGACTGTTTTTTCATCCAAGCTCGCTAAAAAAAAGCAAGAATTTATAACTAAGTAATCAATTTATTCTCATGGTTTATTTCCTTTTACTTTGAAATTTTTAAGTTTTTCACACATTGCGTCACTTTTTTTTAACGTTTTCTAATTTTCTCACTGTTTTTTCACGTTTTCTCATGTTTTGTCAAGTTTTTTCACGTTTATCTTTTTTTTCTTCATGCAACTACACAATAATGCTCTAGCTAAACACTAAACTACGATATTCTTCAGCTTATGTTTCTTAGGTTTCTCTTCTCATGCACATCACCTATGGTGAAATTGTCATTTTTCCACTCTGATGTGTGATGTGGAGTAATAGATCATTTTCAGACAGGAAGCAGTTCTACTGGCACTGATATAAGAGATATATGAAAAGTGATTACGGAAATGGAATGCTTGGTTCATGATTACAATGTGTCAGTTAGGAAGAACCCCCAAATTACTCCATCTGCCGGCTTCTGAGACAAAAAGATAAATTTTATTCTTGTCAATGTATTTTTCACAAGCTGGGAGATAGGAGAAATCCACTTTAAGTTTAAAATAGAATAAAAACACATCAACAACACTTAAAAAATTATGGAATTTTCATTTTTTTCACTTAGAATTGATCCTGGAAGCATAGTTTTTGAGATGGACCACTCTTTTTGCCTTGACAAAAAGTACTCATAAAGTTACAACTTTATAAGCATTTTGAGAAAATAAATCATCATGCTAGAGATAAATTTTAAGAAAATAAATACCATTATATACTGATTCATTAAAATCTTACCCATCCATTATTTCCAGCCAGCGCCAGCAGACCAGTGGTTAGTGTGCTCATCTTTTATTTGAAATTTCAAAGTTTGATTTTTATAGCTTTTTTTAAAACCTGGATGGTTCTGTCAAAAAAAAATAAAGAAGATAAACTTATCATATGCTGATTTATTAAACCTAACCCATCCATACCTTCTGTCCAGCGCCAGTGGACCAGTGGTTTGTGCTCTAACCTCTGGACCGAAGGGTTCCATGTTCAAACCCACCCAAGGTTAATGATCTTTTCTGAGTGAAGAAAATACGTTAAAATATATTCATACAAAGACTAAAAGAAAAACATTAAAAAAGACATATATTTATAAGTAAATATATATAATATACTAACATAGACAAATTTAGTTGTTTTAATCCAATTAAAGGTGGGAATTAGTTGTGCTTCACTTGTTTCGATGGCGCGATGGCAGGAGGATAGTATATGAAAGAAAGTTAAACATCAGATTTTTACATTACTTTTGCAAAAGAGGCAGACTTGTGTTCAGTCGACTTAAGTTTTGCGGTTTCAAAATACAGTAAAACTTGGGAAACTTACTCTCTCCACATATCCAAATATGACTTAGTGATCTTCTTTTAAAATTTAGCTGGCTTCCACAGACCACAATTTTAAATTTCTCTGTATAATGAACAGCTTTGTCAGTTTCTACATAAATTTATCTTTTAAAGTTACCACTCAGGTATACTTCATTAATAAATTATTATGTGTTATGCATTTTTAAGACGTTATGTCATGTGATGTAGTCTTGTCTTCCTTTTTGTTACTTACCTATTGTAATTTGTTGCCATCATTTATTTGTGGAAATTTTCATTTTCTAAGAGTTTTCTTAATCTGGAAGGGTTCTGTATTTTGTAACAATTGTTTCTTAAAAATGCTAAATAAAAAAATAAAAAAATGTATCACATATTGATTTCTTAAGACCTATTCGTCAATAACTTCTTGCTGGCTCTGTCAGACCAGTCGTTAGTGTGCTCATCTCTGGACCTAAGAATTGGGGTTCAAATCTAGCTAAGGTCAATGACTTTTCTTAACTCTTTTTTTCTGGTATTTCTAGTTCTACAGAAGTTATGTCGAAATAATTTTTAAATGTCTCTATTAGATGCTTTGTTCTATTAGTTATACCAAAACATTAAATGATGAAAATATAAATAAAATTTACGGAATAGTTTTTTTTGAGCATTGATATTATTTGATGATAAAAGTGTTATGATGCACAAAAAAGAATAATCTAAAATTTTAAATGATAAGACAAATTTCCAATGCAATTATAAATATATACATTCTTCATATTTTCTTTTATTATTTTATAAACATTGATAGTATTTTATTACGTATCTACTTTGTAAGTGAAAGTATAAGGGTGTGAGAAATGCCAATGATTTTCTCACTAGAAAAATCACCAACCTCTACCAGACTAGAACCTGTAACACTTGGATCTAGAAGCAAGCATCCTAATTACTGGACCACTAGGCTAGTGAAAGAAAGAAGAAGAAAGAAAATAGAAGATTTTGAGAATAAAAACTATTCATTTATGATTCAGTTTCTCTGATAATTTAGCAGTTAAATATTTATAAATAAATAAAGTGTAAAATTGTAATATTTGTTATAAAAAATAAATCTCCGATAGAAGTAAAATACATGTTATTGATTAATTTGGAAAGTTGATCTCAAAATATTTTACTATTTCTACTTGGATAAAGTGACCAATCTTTTGTAAGCCAGTTTTTCTAAATTCTTATTGAAATTTTGCAGGCAAAAAAATAAAAACAGATTTTTTCTTTTTTTATCAACTCAAACAGTCTTGAGGACACAGAATTGATCTCTAATCTACAACCCCCCCATCAAATTTGTAACTTTAAAATATTGTTTTATTTTATTTGTAATAATTCCATCCAAGAAATTAAACATTAGAAATCAAAATAATATTTATTTATTTATTTATTTACATCAAAATAAGAATTGAAAATCAATTTTGAATTAGATAAATGTGAGACATATTGCGATACATAATCATCTCACACTACAACTGGCAAGCTTTTAGTCACACCACTACAGGACAGTTAAAAGAAGTTCGGATCCAACTGAATTCGCAGGACAGACAAGCCTACAACACGTTTTTGACACAGTATATATTTTTTTCCTTTCTCTTGAAGACAAAGAATTGATTTTTAAACAGTAACGACCACTTTTTCTGTTAGAAATTTTTATTTGTAAGTAAATTTCACTTATGAAAAAACCACCAACCTCAGCTGGATTTGAACCGGCATAGTTTAATACTTTAATTAAATCCAGAAGCAAGCACCATCACCACTGGACCACCAGCGCCGGCAAAACAAAGATGTTCTTCTTGGTTCTTCTTACTAACACACTTTGTCAATTTAATAAAAATTAAGGCCGAGGATATTTTCAGACACGTGTCTGAAAATAGACACTGCGAAAAATTAAAGAAGATATTAGAAGAGTTAGAAAATAAAAATTATGTTCGTTTATGAAGTTTTTTTTCACGTTTTTTCACATTTATTCACATCAAAAGTCGAATTGAGCGATTTTTCCATCAAATTAACTCGAATCAACAAAAAAAATGAAACTTTTGAAAATGAAACTTTTGTAAACTTTCCTTCGGAATTCACGCATGCGCCAAACCACTTCTGGCGTGACATCATCGATTTTGTTTAAAAATCGATAATTTCACACGAAAAATCAATCCACTCCCCAAAACACCGAGAAAAACATTATCAATACTCGAAACAAACAAATTCAACCGAAAACGCGAATTAATTTGTGACGTCATTTGACGTCAATAAAATTAATCGGCCATTTTGCACAAAAATGAAACCCCTGATCCTAATTCCGAATTGGAAGAAATCTGAATTGGAATTTTTCGAATTTGCCAAATGACGTCAGACTGCGCCAATTTCAAAATATTATTATAAGGTCATGTAAATATTATTGTACGGTCACGTGACATTTCATTATTGAATATTTTCTTATTTTAATCACTCAAATAAATAAATAAATAAAATACAAATTTTGATGTAAGCAAAAATTTAATTAAATTTGCCAAAACTCAACAGAATTCATCAGATATTTAAGCAAAAACTACACCAGTTACATTGGTACTCTTCGATTAAAGAGGCTTAAAGAGGGTTAAAAACGCCAATCTTAGGTTAATTTACGTGGATTCACGAATTCGAGTTCGCTGAATTTGCGTTAAACTATATAAAATTCCTTTTATATCCAATATGGGATGGGATTCGTCTGATGGTGGTACCAATGACTGCAAATGTATTGATCACAATATGAAGTGTAAATTTAAAGCACTTTATTGCAAACATTGAAATAATTAAAGACCTACACATACAAAATCTAATATTTCGCCATCTTGTAGTCAGATTCACTGTTTCAACCAAAAAAAAAAATTAATTTCATTTAATTTCTAAAAATCCAAAGTTTAAAAAAAAACTATCAACTTACCCCATGTCCAGATTAGTCCCCTTCCTTTTAGCAATAATCTATAATTTAAAAAAAAATTAATTAATTAAATGAAATCACAAAATTAATTTTAAAAACTACAAACTTTGCTAATTTTCTGCCATTCTCTATCCAATTCCGCTTTTTCATCCTTCTTTCCTTGTCCAGTCCGTCGAGTCTTTCGACCGTCCGCCATTTTTACTCCGTATTGGAATGCAGCTCTGGAATTAACATTTTTTTTTTTTTTTCAATTTTTTTTTTTTTTTTTTTTTTTTTTTTTTTTTTTTATTGTTAAGCCAGAAAAAATAAAAAATAAAAATTTACTTTGGTAATGCTTCTTTCTGGTTCATGTAGTCACTGTATTCTTCCTGCGTGTCAAAATCCCATCGTCCGATTGGACCTTTCTTGTTCCCCATATCCATTTTTGTATAATCGACTTCGTCGTCGCTGTCGTCGATAGCGTCTGCTGTTTCTGGAGCACTGAATGTTTGAAAATAAAAAATGTTAGAAATTTTTTTTGAGAACGTTATTATTAATTAGTATTTACCCAGGATAACATTCGGCGTAACTGTCTGGTTCGTTTAGTCGCTTGAATATTTTTGTCGGTCTGATTTTGGTTTCTTCCACTTTCGGAGGAATGCGACTGAAAAGATGTTTTGTTAATTTAGAAATTGTTAAGTCAGAGGTGGGTCATTGGATTTTGATAAATTTATCATTTTTTATCAATTTTAAGGTCTAAATATTTAATTTTCATCAATTTTAATCCCAAAGATGAAAATTGTCATCAATTCGGGCGTAAATACGAAAATTTTCATCGATTTAAGTAAACTTTAAACAATAACTAGACCTCATCTTCAAACACTTCCTAAAAACTTACGGTTTATCCTCGATCGCGTGCCCAAAACCAGTCGAAGGTTGATCTGGTTTCGTCACAGCTCCCCAATTGGACGCAGGATCTCTGAATTTATCACTTTCAAATCCCCTTTCATCTCTTTCATCCTAAAACAAAAATCAATTTTAAAATGTTTATTCACGGATTTCATTATATGCGAATTCCCTATACAGGTCAAACCTCGATATAACGAACTCGAAGGGACCGTCAAATCTGTTCGCAATATCGAGAGTTCGTAACATCCGAATTTTTTAACATTGAATGAATGGATAGGAATCCAACCAAACTTTTAAAAAAATTCGTTAAAACGAGGAATTCGCAATAAACGAGTTCGTAATAACGAGGTTCGACCTGTAGCGGGGTTCAAGTAATTTTACCTCTTTCGGCTTTTCGAAGTAAGCTCTCCGTTGTTTCTCACCGCTGTCCTCCTTTGCTGAACTTCCTTTTGCCAACGATGGAACGTAATCGCCGATGTCACCATAAATGCTTTCGTCTAAATGTTTTTTGTCTTCGTCTCTTATTTTACCTGAAATTAATTTATTAGTTTTGTAAAATGTAAAATACTGAATGTGTTTTTGGTCAAACCTTTGTCCCTTCGCTTTGATTTCTTGTTGCTTCGTGCACCTTGTCTGAGGTATGACAAGATCTGCGTTAACTTGTTGATCACTATGTCATTTGTTGTTAATGTTGTTTGTGACTAAATTCATTGAATATTCATCAATTTCAGACCAGAATAATTAAATTCTCTTAATTTTACATCTAATAAATTGCATCATCTAAGTCCACACTTAATCCATTAACTTTCAACCATTAAAATTCTTACCAAAAATACTAACCTTAATATTCGGACAATCAGTTTTACTTCTAAGCAAAGTCGTCGGAATATCACTTTCAGCGAAATCATCATCCAACTCTATAATATACGCCATTCTACCAGGCAGAAAGTGATCATTTCGTTCAGGAAACTTATTTTTAAACAACAGTCGGTGCACATTTTTCGCTTTAAATTTTAAAAACAAAATTTTAAATTAAAAAAATTAAATTTTTCAAACAATTCACAAATTTTACCCATTTTTGTTTTAAATGTCAGCAGTTCTTCCACTTCCTCAACCCTAAAAAGAAAAGGTTATCGGTTCTGATCGGTTTTCAACTGATCCGACAGACATCTTACTTTGGAGGTTTTGTCGGTGCGTCTTCGTCAAAATCATCTTCTTCTTTTTCTTTTAATGTGATTTCACTGCGGACTTTCTGGAGTAAAGCGTAGTCAAGTCCTTTCACTAAATGTGTATGTTCCATATCACCACCCAAGAATTTAGATTCTTGAATCATCTGTCTGCGCCTTTCAGCTGCATCTAAGCCTCTGGAATTGAAAAATAAAAATTTAAGTAAAAAATTAAAAACTGGAACAAAAAAATAGAGAAATGTAATAAAAAATGTAAATGTTTATGAAAAATGAAATAAAAAAAGGAAATTCGTATGAAAAAGTTAACAAAAACGGGGAATTTGTATGAAAAAGTTAACAAAAAGCGGAAATTGTATTGAAAAATGTAATATAAATCAAAAATTTCTATAAAGGAATTCACAATTTAATGAAAAACAAAAATTCATTGACAAAAAAAATTCCATTTAAAAAATTAAAATTTTCGTTGTAAAAAATTAAAAATTAATAAATAAAAGCAGATTTCAACGAGAAAGTAAACATTTCAATAAAAAAAAAATTAATTTTTAATCCAATAAAATCCTAAACTGAAATCCAATTTAAATTCCAACACAAAAAACTTCAAACTTTCTCAAACAACCAAACTTACGATTTCACGTCCGGCGCAACCGCACGATACCCAGCCGTCGTACTAATCGGATCTTCACTTTGATAATCAGGATTCGCACCTTCTCGTCTTTCTTGAG
This sequence comes from Stenotaenia linearis, assembly GCA_034700445.1. Classification (NCBI taxonomy): domain Eukaryota; kingdom Metazoa; phylum Arthropoda; class Chilopoda; order Geophilomorpha; family Geophilidae; genus Stenotaenia; species Stenotaenia linearis. The sequence goes on along the minus strand of JAQIXT010001216.1, from coordinate 3,422 downwards.
CCTAAAATCACAAAAAAATCTTAAAAATCACGCAAAAATATCTACAAAAACCAACAAACCCTGTCTCGATACTTCAATGCCAACTCCTGCATCTTAAAATCCTCTTGCTTTTTCAACTTCGCGTAAAAACTAACCAAAAGAAACAAACAAAATTAAATATTTTCAACATTCTACAGTTTTTAATCCAAAAAAACAAACTTTTTCTTCTTTTTTCGTCTTTCAGCTTTGTCATCTTCCGATGTTTGTCTCACCAGAGTCGGCGCTTCGGGATTTCTCGTCGGCGCCGTAGAAGGAAGCGCCGAACGCGGGGTCATTAATAATTTCCGAAAATCATCGTTCGTCATCGGATGATGCCTGAAAATAAATAAAAACAATGTTAGGCTTAACTTTTTCATTGAATTTGATGGAATTTTGGCAAACTTACGAATCTCTCGCTTCATTTTTGCTGGTTTCAACTGCCGATGGTGGTGGCGGAGGGTTTGCGAACGGTTCATCTTCTAAAATAAAAGTTAAAATTAATGAAATAAGTTTGTTTATAAGAGAAAATTTGACCTTACTTTCCGGCATCTTGGATTTTCACAAGTGGTGCCAGCTGGTGACAGTTTTGCAAACAAGGAGGGAGGACTGGATACGACTCGATATTTTTCACCCTCGTTTTCAGCCCTTCTAAAGTTGGCAAATCTACAAAAGTTCACATGGATTTGAAATGTGTTTACGATATTGTCATTTTCACCTTTTCACGTTCTTTCCACATTTTTACATTTTTTCACGTTTTAAAAATTACTCACGTTTTTTTCACTTTTCTCCTTATTTTTTTTACGTTTATTCATTTCGTTTCACATTTTCTCATGTTTTTTTCTCATGTTTTTTCACGTTTTTTAGTATTTACACCTTTTATCACTCATCTACAACGACGCTCTAGTCAAACATTAAAAAAACCTATCACCAGACGTCCCCACCGAATTCTTCAACTCACATTTCACATATAAACATTTCGATTCGTCTGCTCGCTTCCCCGAAGTAATGAATTTGAAATTCCTCACAAGACGAATAGCAACAAAACCCTTAAACGCCCACAACTACTCATCGCGGTATCCAAGGTACGGCATCAAAGGTGCGAAATAAAACAAAACAAATAATAAAAAAACACAACTAAAATCAATTTTCTCTCTCAACAGAGCGGTAAAATTATCCTACAACGTCTACATGCAAGGAAAAGATGAATCAACGTTTAAAAAGACAAATATAAACCCAGTCATCATAATTCCCGGTTTATTCGGCTCAAAAATGAACTGGAATTCGCTTTCGAAAACAATTTCGACCAAAACCGGACGAAGTGTGAGGAAATTTCATCAAATGTTAATTAATTTTAATTAATTTGAGTGTTTATTTATCTATTTTGGTTGCAGGTGATCGGAATTGATGTCAGAAATCATGGGGAAAGCGAATGGAGTGCGGAGTTTACGTACGATGCGATGAAAGAGGATTTGTTGCTGCTCATGGAGCAGTTAAATATCGATAAAGTTAATTTGATTGGTCATAGTTTGGGAGGGAGAAAGGCAATGAATGTTACTTTGTGTGAGGTAATGTGGAATTGAGGGAAATGGAGGATTTGATGGTGAAATTGATGAAATTTTGTGATTTTCTAGCCGGAGCGTGTTGAGAAGTTGGTTGTTGTTGATGTTTCGCCGGTGAGGATGAGTCCCGATGCTGCGAATTTGATGTATATGATTCAAAAGATGAAGGCGATGGAGTTTCCGAAGGGTGTGCCCATGAGTCAAGTGAGGAAGATTGCTGATGAGGCGTTGAAGCCGGTTGCTGATGTATGTTTTGATGGGTTTGTTGTGAAGAAGTTTGTTAAAGAATTGGATAAAAGTAGTGGAAAATGAACAAATTTGTTGGGAAATCGATGAAAAATGAACAAATTTATTAGAAAATTAATGAAAAGCAAAGAAATTTATTTGAAAATCAATGAAAAATCAACAAATTTGTTGTAGATTTGCACAAAATAAATGAAAAATCAACATCAGTGAAAATTAATGAAAAAAATCATCAAATTTCTCTAAAATTCAACCAAAACTCAACAAACTCCTTTAAAAAAAACAACAAATTTCTTTAAAAACCAACAAAATCCAAAAACAAAAACAAATTAAACTACAAAACCTCCTTTTCTTTCAGAATCCCTCAATCCGACAGTTCCTAATCACAAACATCCGCGAAAACCCGGACAAAACATTTCAATGGCGCCTCAACCTAGACTCAATAGAAAAAGGAATGGGCAACATCACCCAATACAAATTCCCACAAACAACCTACAACGGCGAAACACTCTTCATAGCCGGCGGATTATCAGATTACTTAAAGTAAAAAAAAAAAATTTTTTCTTCAAAAATTCAAAAAATCAAAAAAATTCAAAAAAAAATTCAAAAAAAATTCAAAAAAATTCAAAAAAAAATTCAAAAAAAAATTCATTTCAGACCCGACCACCACGACGAAATCCTCAAACTATTTCCTCGCGCCAAATTCCACTACATAAAAGACGCCGGCCATTGGCTCCACGCCGAAAAACCGGGCGAATTTTTAGATCTAGTGTGCCCGTTCTTAAAAACATAAAAAAAATTCCAAAAAAATTAAAACAAATTATATTACAAATTAAAAACAGTGTTTATTAGTCATTTGTCAATACATTCAATTTATATATTAATTAACCCTAATAAAGCGATCATAATTTATGTTAATGAGGACGGAGTGATATATTTTGCTGTAAAGTTGCGATAAAAAAATAAGGCGTTTAAAACGTCGTTCGTAAATAAATATCAACTCTACTGCTTAAATAAGTTATTTTTTTTAGATTTCTATACATTTTTGCGTTTTACACCGTTTTAAGTAGGTGTTTGAAGGCACTTCATCTCCATAAGGCGAAGAATTTGTTTTTTGAAGTTGAGTTTGTGCTCGAGTCGCTTTCTTCGGTTGGGATCGAGCGTTCTTTTAGTTTTTTCTTTATTTGTTGTTCGAGGAGGCTTTCCATGTCGACCTGGAATGGAAATTTTGGTTAGTGGTTTGTTGTTGTGGTTGTGTTTTGGTTTTTGTTGATTTTTTTGGTGAGTTTGGTAAGAATTTGTTGATTTGTGGGTTTTTTTGAATTGATTTCATTAATTGATGGATTTGTGATGGTAATTTTTACCGATTTTTACATCAATTTTTAAGTTTTTATCGATTTTTTATTGATTTTCATCAATTTTTTATATCAATTAAATATCAATTTTATAAATTGTTGATTTTTTATTGATTTTCATCAATTTTTTAATAAATTTGTTAATTTTTCATTGATTTTAATCAATTTTGTAACAAATTTGTTAATTTTTCATTGATTTTCATCAATTTTTTAACAAATTTGTTAATTTTTCATTGATTTTCATCAA
>JAQIXT010001215.1:0-17799 GCA_034700445.1 Stenotaenia linearis | reverse complement strand
ATATACTTGGCCACAAGCAAGTATCGCGTCACGTGATCACACACATATACAAAAGATCTGAAGCTATTACGTCATCATGTAACAACACCTGGATTCATAACATTGTAAATTAAAAGTAAACAATTAATAAAGTCAATATCAAATACACTACCATACACTACCGTACACTTCAAACCACTCTGAATCGATTCATTACAATAATCCAATGTAAATAAGCACTTTAAACACTTTAAAATAACAAATACATATTTCAAATACAAATAATTTTTTACATAAATAACGATTGTTCACTTTTCTAAACGAAAAGTGAACTTCAACGAATTTTCGGGCTTTTGTTGATTCTGGGAAACAACAAGAACTCACCGATACTCGGGATTCCTGAGCAATATCGATCGGGACGGGGTCGTTTGCAGGAGGACTAGCATTTTTCTCCTCCGTCGGGACAGATTCTTTATCTTTTTCTACGTTTTCGGACATTGTAACAATGTGGTCAAATGGTTTCAAAATAGCGCAAAGGGCATGTACGGCAAGAGGACGTAAAAGTCTACTGTCCTGGCCGGAGGATTGGTTCTTTATACACCCAGAATCCTATCATGAGATTGGTCAATGGTCAATATCGCAAAAACGCTATATGCAAATTATGGCGTGACGTCGTAATTGGCCAATCAAATCGCGATATTGCCGATTCGAATGTTTTGGCAATGTTTTTACAACTTTGCCAGTTTTCTTGTAACTATTAACTAATTACAGTTTCGTTTTCTTGGTCCTTAAGTTGCTTTTGACAAAGTCCACTTGGTTTCCACATTATTTTACTTAAGGTTTCATCTAGGTTCACGGTTGTTTTGGTTCTTAGAATGTTTTGCTCAGTTTTTTTGTTGCGTAGTTATCGTCTGCCAATGTTGATTTAAGTATTATATCATAGCGTTATTAGTATTTCATGATTATAAAATCGACCAATAGTGTCACTAAAATATATCTTTGTACACATATATATCATGTATTAGAGCAAGGAGGTTGAATAAAAGTCTCTTTACTCATTTTTAAGTTCAATACAAGTCTCAATCAGTTATTTAACAATAACATGGTAGCAGAATTCGGTTGGTAAAAGAAAAATCGCCAAATCGACCAGCAGTAAGCAGTACCATGGTACGAAAGAAGAAATTGCCCAAGAAGGGAGTGGTAGTAACAGTGCGACCAGAAGACGAGGCAAAAGGAGGAGAAAATGCCATCAATGCCAAAAACGGAGAGAACGACTGGGCAGAAGAAGACCAGACGATCAACGGCAAGGATATTTTCAAGCCTAAAGACGGGAATCCAAGCAAGGAAATTGCAACAAACAACGAGGAGCAAATCGAAACCAACATGGCCGAGGAGAAAAACTTTGAATCAACTGGAATCGACAAACTTACGGATACGAACTATTTCATCTGAGCTTGCAGAATGGAGGACAAGCTCAGAGGAAGAAAATTCTGGAAGGAGGTAATTGAAGCTCAAGAACCCCCATGTGGACAGCAAGGAGAACGTGACTTCGCTGAAGTGGAAAAAACATGGCACTAATAGGATTACGACAACTCGAGAGCGCACATGGTGATGAAATGCCACATGTCGAATGAGAAAGTTATCATCTACCAAGGTGAAAAAAGTGGAAAAAAGATGTGGAACAAGACAAAAACCGAAATGGAAGCTACCAGTGATAAGCAGAAAACGAATTTGGAGATGTTCGAGTTAAAAATGCTGAAAAAGAAAAGTGTGGACGATCATTTCAACAGAGCAGTGGGGATACAACGAAAATGCATCCAAGTGGGAAAGAAGATAACCGAAAGCCAACCTAAACATTATTTGCTGAAAGGATTACTTGCAGAATTTGCCAGTATTTGTGAAGTCTTACAATTTCAGAAATACTTAATGATAATTGAGCTTCGAGCAGGACTAAAAAACATGGAAGCAGGTCGTGAAAAAAGGAGTGAAGAACCCAAGAAGAATAGTGAATCCGTTCGGAAAGCGGCGCAGCATCGCAAGAGTAATAAGGTGTGCTTCAACTGTTAAAAACCGGGGCACATGGCTAAGGACTGTTGGGGGGCACGTGCATGTTATAATTGTGCAAAAACAGGCCATGTTGCTTCCGAGTGTAGCGAGGAGAAAAACAAGGAAAAGTCACAACGCGGACCAGGTGCAGGAGAGGGCGCGGCCGAGGACAGAATAACACTGGATGCCAAACACTGATGTATGCCAGGCGTGAGACATGTAAATGAAGACAGTATGCTGCGGGAAGTCGGAGAATGCAACATAAAAGCTCAAGCAGGAAAAAACGCGGTCATTAAACAAATTCGAGTGCAAAAAACGAGTTCGGAGAAACAGAAATCACACGAGTGAATCAAAACGAGCACGGAGGACATGTAAAATGTGTGCCAACACGGCAACAAATGCAGTTTACCAGGACAAGATATAACTGCACAAAAAAAATGGCTGCCGACCTCACATGATGCAGGCATCCAACAAAAAAAATGGAGGCCACGTGTATTTCGGTCGCCATGGCAACTAAAACACTGCCAAATATACCAATAAAAGGAGCAAACTACAAAACAATACACAAACAGACAACAATGACAAACAATACAAAATGGTGAGCAATAGAACAAGTGGTCAACAATGAAACAAGTGGTCAACAATGAAACAAGTGTCAACAATGGAACAAGTGGTCAACAATGGAACAAGTGGTCAACAGTTAACAAGTGGTCAACAGTTAACAAGTGGTCAACAGTTAACAAGTGGTCAACAATGGTCCAAATTTTTTTTTTAACCTCCCCACTCTGCCTTTCCCCCCGAACCCCCCACCCTGCCTTCCCCCTAAAACTCCCTCCACCCCCACCAACCTACTTTAACCTACCGTAACCTAACCCAACCCCAACCCCAACCCCTACCCCCAAACCCTAATCCCAATCCCAATCCACAACCCCCACCCTCAATCTCTACTCCCAACCCCAACCATCAAACTCTCAAAGAAAAAGAAACGCCACCTATCGATAACACTTTTAAAACAATATCCGAAATCCATCCAGTTTCCAATAATAACCTCCAAAACAAAATGGAATGCTAAAAACACCTTAAAAAATAAAAAAAGGATAAATCTTTCCAAAATAGCTTTAACTATCCAAAAATACACAAAAACGGACAATTAAAAGTGATCCCGCTCTCCAAACAATGACAGAAGAAAGCCAACATGGCGATGACGCACGCTACGCCTTCGTATTGTCATTTTAAGGCCAAAACCCATGACCACACGTCGACCGCCTTTTGTTTTGTGCTTTTACGTTAATATTGAGCCGAATTAGGCCGACTGGTCACCATTTATTTGCAGTCGGCTCTTGTCCTGGTAAACTATATCTTTACCCCAAAACGCCTTGGAGAACAAAACGAGAAGAAAAACGCAGGTCAGAGAGTAAACCTAAAAAACTACATCATGAAAAGAACAAGAACACGCAACACGCAATGATGACCACAACGGATGAGGAGGCCGACGCGAACACATATGAGCACGTGAATTGGCTTGTTGATTTGGAGGCCACCAGGCCACATGACGCACGTAGAGGAGCTGTTCGTTACTTACCAGTTGGCCGACCAAACGATTCACTAGCAAGAACAGGGGCTCGATTACATTGAAAGGGATTGGAAACGTCGAAATTGTTCGTGGCGAAAATGACGAACGAAACACGAAACTACAGGAAGTACTACATGTACCAGAATTAGACGGCAATCTACTTTCAATACCAAAAATCACGGACAACGGGTTGGTGACGATCTTCGACGAGGGAAACGTCTACATGATTGCAAAAAACGACGTGCAAATCACCTATCTGCAAATGATTATGGAAGGACGACATAAAAACAACAAATATGTTGTGAAAACAAAGAAGAAATCGACCGAACAACAAAAGGCAGTGACACCAAACACGTTTACATGGCATCAACGGTTAGGACATCTGAATTTTGTGACGATTAAACAGATGGTAGTAAATGGTGAGACAGTGAGAGTATTTAATCATATCACAGACAACGACAAAGAATGTGACAAGTGTCTACAAGCTAAACTTACTTCTGTGCCAAGAAACGAAGTTGAGCACGAACAATCATAACGTATCATAGAATTGCTACAATGTGACCTTGTAGGGCCAATAACGCTGCCGACGATGAGGGGAGTGAGATATGTCCTTGTAATGGTGGATGACTGGTTTTTGTTGAACTTTTAAACAAATCCGAGGCAGCGGAAAAACTGAAAGACTCGATCATCAAAACAGAAACTCAGAGCCAGCAAAAATTGTTAAAATGCAGATTTGACACTGGGAAGGCGTTCATTAATGAAGAATTGGATTCATGGCTAAAAGAAAAAGGCATTCAACACCAATTAAGTTCACCGTACACACCAGAAAACAGCAGAGTGGTGGAACGCCACGACCATATGGTGATCGAGACGATGCGATGCCTGTTATTTGACTCACAACTGCCTCTACATTTTGGGGGCAAAGCAGTTCATATCGGAGTTACATCAAGAAATTATTGCACTTCAGCTTAGCATGGACAAACACCCAAGGAACCTTGGAAAGTAGGGGTGTGCGATATTTTTTTTTGCAAATGCAATGCGATATTCCAAAAATATTGCATTGCATGTGATATATTGCAATATATTGCAATATTGCGATATATTGCGATATTGCGATATTTCAATATTGCGATATTGCAATATTGCAATATGGGTGATGGAACACATTGCAATAAACAACATATTGCAATTTTGGAATATCAGGAGGTTTTAGATCTATTAAATATTAATTAAAAAGTGAAAATCAATAAGTTTAAAATTAGTATCTTTATTATTTATGTTAAAAGATACTTGTTCATGCACAAAAATATTTGCTCTTCTGCATGCTCTGGAGTGAGTCTGCTTCTTGCATCAGTCACAATTCTATCACCGCAACTAAACACCCTTTTGCTAAGCACACTTGTAGCTTGTAAACAAAGATATTTTTTTGCTAAAGTGGCCAATATTTGGAAAGTCATTCATGTGTAATTTCCACCATTTCAATGGATCATCATCAAAAATTGCTGGTGTAATTTTTTTATAACTCTCAAATTCCAAATTAATTTTTTCTCAGGCACATAATGTTACTGGTTGGTGTGTCGAAGGAGTCAAAATTGCAGCTAAACCACTAAGTTTTGGTTTTTTTAATACCGGACGATTATCACTAGCTTCACTAGCTAAGTTGATTCTTTGAGCTTCGCATTCATTTGAATTTTCTATTGCTTCAGTTAAAATAGACTCAACTGACAATTCTATTTCATGAGGTTGCAGATATTTTACTTGAAATCTTGGATCTAAAATAGTTGTCTTGGAAAGAAATCTAAATATTTCATCTGGATAATAATACTGCTTTAAAGTGTCAATCAATTGTTCTCTGATCATATTTTGGTAATAATTCTTCACATTAAGGCAAGTATCATCATCCTTTGAAATGTCCACTGAATTGCAATTATTTAAATTCAAAATAATCTGCTGTACCACAGGAATAATGCAAGAAGCAGTTACATAATTTTCACCACTTAATTCTACAGTAATAACTTCAATTGGTTTTAAAACTTCAACAATTGCTTCCAAAATTTCAAAGTCATCAATGTTTGGCAGTAAATTTTGATGCTTACCTCGTTGATATTCTTGAAATATACACATTAAAATGTGTCGATTTTCAATATATCACTCAATAAGGTGTAAAGTTGACCACTAACGTAGAGATATCTGCTGGTAACATCTGTTTTGTCAAACCTAACTGCTTCTGCTTTGCATGAAAATCTATCTTTAAAATTGTAGAATGAGCAATAGTGCTTTGTGCCTTCTTGATATTAACTAAAATATTCTGTATTTGAGGTACAGCAAAAACTTTTTTCACTGCAAGATTTACAACATGCCCAAAACATGGAATTCTGTTCACATTTGCCAATTGCATTGCTTTTACTACATTTTTACCATTGTCTGTAGAAACAGCAGTAACACTAGCTTGATCAATATTCCAACTATTCAACATGTTCTCAAATGTATTTTGAAGATTTTCACCTGTATGATTTTGTGGTTCGTGTTGGCAATTTAAATTCAGTGATTCTAATGTTGTCATTATTAATAAAGTGGACTGTTATTGACATATATGGTTCCATAACAATAGAGGTCCAGCAATCTGTTTTAGCACCACAAAATTGAAGTTGTTGCAATCTCTTCTTAGTTGATTCCTTAGCATCATTGTACATTTTTGGAATAATTGATTCTGAAAATGATGTCCTACTGGGCACTTTATACAATGGTTGCACGGTATTCATCAGATGTTTAAATCCTGGCCTTTCTACAATATTGTAATGTAAGCACTCGCTGACAATGAAATGCGCATTGGCCTTGGTAATTTCGTCACTATTGACTCTCTGAAGTTGTAAAGTTGACTGACGTTGACGATTTGATATTTTATCACTTTCTTTCTTTGTTTCTTCAAAAACATTGTTATCCGTACAATCGTCTAACTCAACAATGCCATTTGAAGTGTCAGATGAAACTGTAGATTCAATTATGCTAGAAGGCTTTTTTAAATTCGTGTAGACATATGGATGATGAACTTTAATATGGGTCCATAAATTAGTTGTCCCACGAGCTGGACAACTAACAAGTACACCACATGTCAAACATTTTGCTTTGCTGTCACCAGTGCGATCACCAAAATTATCCCAAATTTTGCTTCTAGCCATTATTATTTAACATTTATTAAAAACAAACGAAACAACGAAACGACTGATTTTTCAAAATCAGAACAGCTTCTTTTATAGTATGAAATTTATAGGTCTAAGTAAAGCTACCCTATTGCAATCATGTGATCTAAGTGAATTGCAATTTAATAGTATAGTAACTTACTATATACTATTAAATTATCCAATACTTACTATTAGTAAGTATTGGATAATTTGCAATATATTGCAATAATTTGCAAAATCAATTTGCAATATATTGCAATAATTTGCAAAATCAATTTGCAATATATTGCAATAATTTGCACAATCAATTTGCAATATATTGCAATAATTTGCAAAATCAATTTGCAATATATTTCAATAATTTGCAAAATCAATTTGCAATATATTGCAATAATTTGCAAAATCAATTTGCAATATATTGCAATAATTTGCAAAATCAATTTGCAATATATTGCAATTGCAATGATTTGTAAATTTCAAATCATTGCAATTTCTCAAATTGAAATCATTGCAATATATTGCAGTATCGCGATATCGTGATATATCGCAATATCGCAAGGCATTGAAAGTGCAATATATCGCATTGCGATATTTTTGATATAACGCATTGCGATATTTCAAAAAAAATATCGCAATGCAATATATCGCGATATCGCACACCCCTAATGGAAAGGGTACAGACCGACCATTTCTTTTTTACGACGCTTTGTTAGCAAGGTGTATGAATGATAAACGCCCGACCAAAAAGAAACTAGACGCAAGAGGAGTGGCCGGGATCTTGGTGGGATATGCAGAAAACCAAAAGGGTTATAGAATCTATGACCCCACAACTGACTGAATAAGAGATGAGTCAGATGTAAAATTTATTGAAAATGTGTTGGGGATAATGTTATTTGAAAAGAATGAAGAAGAAACAAAAATTTCAAAAAACATGGAAAAACCTAATCTAGTGACAATCGACGATGGCATCGAAGATGACGAAGTAGAAATCGATCTACGAGCCGAGATAGTAGCCGAGCATCCAGACATAGAAATTGAAAACGAAACACATGAGACGGATGCAGAGAGCGAACAGGATGAAGGACCAAATGACGAGCGCAATGTTGAACCGATTGAAGACGCACAAAACGTGGATGAACAAGAAAATGACGATGCAATAGGAGCCACAATGACCCAAAAAGAGGGAGAAAGACAGGACAGACGAAGGAGGTGTTGGAAAACGAAAAACAGGAAAGGTTAAAATGAAAAGCAGAGCTGATTGGTCAAGGATTACGTAGGTTAGCAAGAATACAGTCACAAAACGAAAAAGCACTTTTAGTAAGTGAGATAAAAATACCACAAAACTACAAAGAAGCGATGGCCCAGAAGGAAGGAAAAACATGGAAGGCGCCAATGAGTGATGAAGTGGCATCGATGGACAAACTCGGAGTATGGAAATTGGTGCAGAGACCCAAGGATAAAAAAATCATCAAATCCAGGTGGATTTTTAGGGTAAAATATAACCCGGATGGTAGCGTAGAAAGATACCGAACAAGGTTAGTCGCGTTCGGGTGCGCACAAAGGCCAGGGATCGACGTAAACGACATGGTCTCACCTGTAATGAGAACGGAATCGCTATGCTACTTAATTTCGTTCGCTGCAAAACAAAAGAAGAGACTCAAAACACATGACATAAAAACCGCGTACAAATACGCAAGGTTAAATGAGGAAATCTATATGCAGCAACCCGAGGGGTTTGAATCAGGAACAAGTCATGTGTGCAAATTGATGAAAAGTATTTATGGCCTCAAACAAAGCGGGAGGCAATGGAATGAGTTTTTGGACCAGCTGTTGACCGAAATTGGTTTTGAATGCACTTACGACAATGATTGCATCTATTTTTATGTTAAAAAATGAAGAATACGTGTTATTAGGTATGCACATAGACGATCTGGTCACAGTGGCCAGCAACAACGCGATCGAGGACGAAGCGATTGGAAAAATACAAGTCAAGTTAAGGACCGATGATAGCCCAAAAACAATTCTTGGAATGCAGATACGACAAGACACTGATGGGATCGTTTTACACCAAGAAAATTACATCAGAGGGATACTCAAGGCATATCGTACAGACAAATGTAACTCACGTTCTTTGTCACTAAAACGAATGCGTTCTCGCAAGTCCAAAAGGTGTGCTGAGGTAATTATGGATATCCGACATAATCTCCTCTAGTCTATGTGCATAAAGTTGAGGGTTCTCAGGGTCTACTGCTAAGGCAGACTCAGCATTGGTGTAGTCCCAAGGAACTCTCAACTCTCAACCAAAGTTTAAGAACGCTGGTGAGAATCCACGTGTTCTACACACGGTAGATCGGATACTAAATGCAATCTCACGTAGCAGCAAATGCCATTGAGAATGCACGTCTGTAAAGATTGTAAGCGCAAACTTTATGTCTCTGTCTAATCGTCTAACAGGATTAGCTTGTGGGTGATAAACAGAAGTCAAGGATCTTTTGATGCCAAACTTGGCACAAAAGTTCTTGTAGATTAGTAAAATGAACTGTGGTCCATTATCACTGATGATTTTCCGGGGAGAACCATATCGCATTGCAATATCATAAAGACACTACAACTTTTGGTGTAGTTGCTTGTCTGAGACAATACAACTCAGGCCATCTAGTTGCAATGTCCATTTCAACTGGAATATAGGACTTTCCTCCTTTAGCAGTAAGTTTGGGCCCCATGAGGTCAATTGACCGTGTGTCAAACGGCACGAAGGGTCCTGGAGAGACCGGTTAACACCTTTTCTGCAAACGGGGTTTGCAGGATTGGCACCTTTGACATCTTTGCACAAAGCAAATGACGTCTTTGTACAACCATGGCCAATAGTATAATTGACGACAATGGTGTAAAGTTTTCTTATGGCCAGTGTGTCCTGCTAAATGATGACCATGAGTGAGCCACAAGAAGGTGTACTTGAGGCTCTGCGGGATTACAATCTTAAGTGCGTTCCTACTTTCAGCCATATCATCCTCATTAGAGGGATGATATTTCAGCAACAATCATTCATCCAGAATGTAGGAAGTTGGTTCATCACAAAATCTAGCCGTTGCGGCTTCATTTGTGAATTTGGCTGGAATCTTGTTATGCAAAAGGTAGTTTGCCCACTGTTTGCAAAACTCAAACTCTTTTTGAGCTGTTATGAGTTTTTCTCTTGACGGAAGCTCACAATTCAGAGTTTTTGCAACTCTTGCAGTAATTGTGGATGCAAATCATGTGATATCTCGTGATTCCTAATTTCGGTGTTACGAGATATCACGTGATTAAGACGCTGCTTTTCCAAATTCCAAATTTTTTAAATCATTTTTTCCAAAAATTGATTTTAATAAATATTAATCAATTTTCCAAAAATTTATTCAAGATTGATTGATTCAAGAACACTAATGACAAAACAAAACTTCAAAACTGGCAGTTTTGTTTCCTGTCATAAGTGTTTTCTATCATTATTTTTAACAAGACCTGCTGGGATATTATTTAGAAAACAAAAACTTCCCCCTCCAAAACAGGTGTGTCTGACGTACAGGGATGTTAATTGACATAACAGGACCTTTAAAAAGTGTCCAATGTCCGGTCAATAGGAATGTCCAGTTGGGAGGGCGTTTACAACATGGCGGTTGATTGAACATGGGTTCGGGTCCAGGCCATTGTGTCTGGATGAGAAGGCTGTCCAGCCTCCTGCCTATGGTATGGTCGGCCTACACGGAGTTGACTGTATAAATATTTTATCTGTTAGTTATAATTTATAACGTTTTCAAATTTCTTAAGATTTTTCATCTCTAATTAATTTTGACTTCTGACATATCGTTGCACTTAGTATCATTACATACATTTTTACAAATAAAAGTGATGTAATAATCAATGGACAGTGTAAACTTCCCCCTCCAACATGATGGTAATTTGATGGTAATTCAATTTCCAGTGAAGAGCAATTAATACTGACACTTAAGTACCAAAGAGAAGCGCAAAGACATATCAACTTCACCCTCCCACACTCTAATTATCTGACCAAACCATATCCACAAGTAATTGCACTGACTACACCAAACTAAATTACATACTGACCAAAGTGACCAAAGAGAAATTAATGCTCATTTTTATTTTGTCTGTTTCCAGCAAAATGTGATATAATTTAGTGGAAGAACAAAATTAATGAGCTGGAAATAATAGAGTTCAACGTAAGGTTCATTGGTTTGGTATTTCGTACGGCGTCCAATTCGTGTTCGTCGTAAAAGATACAAATTAACGGAAAATCTTCCCTTCTGACGTTCTGCGCTCTCTCTTCTGTCCAACAATTGAGCTCTTCCTTAAATTTAACACCGAAACTCTCTTTTACTCCTTTCAATCTTGGCAAATAAATATGATAACCCTTTCGGTTTGACGAATAACTCAAAAGAGTCCCCTTCTCACTATTCGCCTCTATTTTATCTCTTTCGTGCTTTGGGATGTAAACCTTCGCTTCACATCCAAATCTTCGAAATGATTTGATATTAGGTTTTCTCCCATTTGCCTTTTTGAGCAGCGTCATGTTCACTTTTGTATTGAACGACACGTTACACACATACATCTCATAATCCATTGTGCCACCGAAAAACGTCCAGGCATCTCAGCATCGATTAACATGGTTCTCATGCAGTCCAAAACTGCGGTTCCATCGTTCAGCGATCCCGTTGCTCTTCAGCATGTAAGCGGTAGTAAATTCGTGAACGATGCCCATCTCGTTAAGAAAATCTTGCAATTCATGATCAATGAATTCTGTCGTTGTGTGATCGCAATCACTTCACCACCATTTCTTCACGATTAAGCATTAAAATCAATTTTCGAAGTTCAATTTTTGTATCACTTTTTGACACCAATAAACGCAAAAAAGTCTTGCGCAAAAAATCATCCACAATTGTAATCCGCTCGTCATTGGTTTAAATGGACCAAAGAGATATAGCAATGAAATAATTCATATGGCTTGTCGGATTGAAATCCTTCGATTGATGGATGTGAACTTCTAGTAGATTTTCCTTTTAGACAACTTTTGCATTTTTCATTCATCTTTCCGCTACAATCAAGTCCGTTGACATGATTTCCACTTTTTAACTTTCGAAGAGATTCGTAATTAGTATGTCCGAGCCGTTTGTGCCAGAATTCTTCCATAAGTCGAGTATAATATAAGTTTTCCACACTTTTGTTGATCATTCTGATCAAGTACAAATTTCCTTCTCACCTTCCATAGATTTTTGTTGCTCCTTTAGAGATTTCAACAAACAATCTCCTAAATGTAACTTCCCAGCCATTATCGGTCATTTTCGGAATGCTCAAAAACTTCGAATCAGCTTTGAAAATAAATAAAGCTCTTTGAATAACTAAATCTAACTTCTCGTTTGCGGTCATAATCTGAACAGTCCCTAATCCTTCGCAAACCATCTCACTATGTGTTCGGTGATATTAACCAAAGTTCTCTTTTTGTCCAATTCTTTGATTAAATCTTCTCGATAGGTAACATGGCTGGTTGCACTGGAATCAACCACCCATTTCTCCTTATCTAGTTCCTTTTTATCGAAATTGGCCATAAAAACATTTTCGGAAACCTTTTCGTTAGTTTGAGTGCCGATAGCGGCACTCAAACCATTTATTATCTGGAGTATTTTCGGATTGTCAACACCACAGACAACCAAAGATAGGTGCTAGACTTGACTGACCGGTTAAATGAACACTGGCCCGCACGGCTTTCCCGCATATCACAGTGCTCGGTGCTTCTCCTGCATACGCCATGCTAGTGCACAAAATGTTGATAG
Organism: Stenotaenia linearis; assembly: GCA_034700445.1. Lineage (NCBI taxonomy): Eukaryota > Metazoa > Arthropoda > Chilopoda > Geophilomorpha > Geophilidae > Stenotaenia > Stenotaenia linearis. The sequence continues at coordinate 5,197 of JAQIXT010001215.1, read as the reverse complement.
GTTCATGACGCGAATAGGTGACTTCGCTAGGCATAATTTACACATCATCAGCGTCGAATTCAAACTTTTCGCAAACTCCGTAAAACTTGTTTTTGGACTCCTGGACTTAAATGGTTGTTCGGAAACCATTTTAATTTCTTCGACACGGTGTTTTCCACGTTCAAGACAGAAATTAGATTCCTTCTTCGGTTTCTTACAATCATTCACGATGTGGCCCATTTCTCCGCAATTATAGCACTTGGATTCCTTACTACGATAATCAGATTTAACGTGTCCGGGCTTTCCACATTTGAATCAGGTAAGATCATTTCGATGTGTGCAGTACAATTTATCACTGGGTTTCTCTTTTTCTTTATCCGCATCATGTCTCTTTCTCTTTCAACGCATTTTGAACATCCAACAGTGGCATCTGCTCTACCTTGATAGGTTTCGATAATGTTTTCAAATTTTTCTTATTTTAACCCTTTAAGTGCATAGAAAATCAAATCCTCTTTATCCACTGTACTTCCAATGGTAGCCAAACGATTTGCCAACTCTTCAACGATTCATTTATTCATCGGCACTTTCTTTTCTAAGCTTCCGTACCTCCGATACCTCCATTTTCCCGTCTTGTTGAAGCTGTTTTGTACTTGCCGCCATATCACTCTTGATTCTCACCCATAGCATTTCTCCATCCTCTTCATTGCGATAGCGATCACATAACTCGTCGGACATTGTAGTGTCCAAAACGCCCATAATTTTGCCATTATTGGCATACTGCGTGTCGTAGGCTGTGCTCTTTTTCTCATAATCCGCTTCGAGTAAGACTGGAGCAACTGGTTTAACAATCTTGGTAATTAGTTTCCACGGTCCTTTTCCTTTTAAGATACAGCCCACTTTAAAGCTCCATGTCATATAGTTGGTATTGTTCAACCTCATGTCTTTGAGAATCGATTAGTCTCCCATTTAGAAAGTACCGTACAATCTGCGTTTGAAGTCGTCGATCGTTTCTATTTCGTCTGTGCCATGTGGGTCACCGCTTAAGAACCATAAAACTTCTCGGTGGTAGACTTTTCCTTTTGATCGCCGCTTCTTTGGTCTTTCTAGTGGTAAGAGTCCTCTAGAATCCGCTAACCATGCCACCTCTCTGCTACCATATGTTAGGATTTCGAAACTTTAACATAAGCGGAATCGAATAAAATGGAACAAGATTTTTAATCCAATTGCTGTTTACATTCGGAAGACTAGCACCAGCAACTGCTAGTTTTCATACATTACTTTGGGCCTTATATAGTTTGACGTCACAGCGTCATCCATCACGTGACAAACTATCATTCAAAGTATTATGTCATAAAACAACAATGCCCAAACATTATTGCATTTAATTAATTTCAGAAAAAAGAATTTAATTTCTTATTCTAATTGTAGAAACATGTCTCTTACATTAAAAATACAATTTCCAATAACATGAAGTCATGGCTTCATCTCAGTATAATCAAATTAAAACAATTTTAATTAATATCAAAATTCTAATTTAAATCAGTATACACATATCATTTAATTTAACTTACAAGTATTTAACATTAGTGGAAGGCAAATATTTTCCTATTCACCCGATAACGGATGAACAATGTGTAAATTGGCAGGAACGATGCCAAGCCCTCGGCCAAGACCCAGCCCTGTATCCGGGAGGTGCCGATCAGTTTTTCACGTCCATATTCATGGCCAGCACCGTGCGTGGCAGCTAGCACTGTGCATGGCAGCTAGCACCGTGCATGGCAGCTACTAGCACTGTGCAATTTGTTTATTTAATGCAAACAAAATTTGGTTGATTCAAACTAATAAGATTATTTGTGATCAACCAAATTATTTGGTAATAACAAACAGTAAATAACAAAACCTTTTAGTAAGTAAAAACAGTGTTACATCAAATAAGTTGCACGAACTATTTGGTAATTGTAACACGTAGCATTTTCTGAGTATATCAAAATATGTATTTCATATCAAAATTTAGCCACTTTAGAAAATTTAGATAAAATCTTAAGCATTTTAGGTCAGAATTTACTAATATGGCAGATTTTTTTAATCTCGAAATGTAGATACTATTTTAGCTCAAAATGTAGACATTATTTTACCTCAAAATGTAGATATTATTTTATCTCAAAATGTAGATATTATTTTAGCTCAAAATGTACATATTTTAATTCAAAATTTTAAACCAAAGTAATGATATTTTAAATGAACCAGAATAAAGCCTGAAGCCAAGCTTTAAGACTGCATCTTAATCTTCTCTTTAATTTTTATATTTACACCTTGCGTGCTTTTTAATCTCTTCTTGACAAGTGAAACTGTTTCATTTTGACATAATTGGTGATAGTCACTTGTCAGTTATTTTCCACCGATTTAAAAGATGAAAAAAAATGGTGATGCAAAACAGGGATAAATTTTATTCCTATTTTTTTTCCTCAAATAATTCAATGTCAGCTGGGTCGTTTATGTACTTGTCACTGGTTTCACCTTAAACTAGGCTTAAGGTGCGCACTCCACCCACCAATAAATAACATCACTTTCGCTGGGCGGCCAAGTTAATAAATTATGTGTCAAGTGAGTTCTCATGATCCGGTCATTGAGAATCAACTTGGAATTCTAGTAAGTTTTACCCATCAATCTTGCCTTATGAAATGCAAGTGCTGAAACGATTGTTTTAACTTGTTAAAGTAAATCAAAAGTATAATTAATATGATAATTTGAAATTTAAAATTGCACTCTAAAAACGGTTTGGTCAAACCAAGCCATATTTTGGTTGCTTTATCTATAGGCAATACTTAAATAGAAGACAAAATACAGTCACCAATACCAAAAATTTTTGTTAATTTTTTTAAAATTCAATGAACATTTTTATTTTGTTAGACATAATAAATGCTTTTAATTCTATAAACTGAATTTTTGACCAAAACTAAGAATTAAGCACAGTTAAAACAATTAAAACCTTTTTATAAATTTAATGAAACATTAATATTTAATGAAACATTTGTTTTCAATAAATTTATTTACAATTTGGCCCAAATGAAAATTTGTATAAAATTATTCAAACTATTTAGTTAAACTTAACCCTTCAACTACCAACAGTGCTTACATTTGCAAACACCTACCTTTGGTATTGGAAAGCCTTTCCTATTAAAGATTAAAATCTGAAATTTTTTTACTTTTATCTTGTCAGAATAAAGTTTAATCCTAATGAATTTTAGGGTCTTTAATCCACTGTTATCACTTGGGTAAAATTTTTGCCCCTTGCAATCTCACCATAAGGTCTTGTGACGGTTCTAATGACGACCATACATTTCCCATTACGGTAGTCATAGTGACCAACCATACTTTGACACAGAAAGAGCGCAAATAGTTATTATTCGCCCGAAAGCTGAGTTTCAGCTTAGTTCCTAGTCAATTCGACCTTGCAGATTACGATTCTGTCGTTAGATTGATGATCCAAGCACTAAATTAGTTGCTACAATAGTTTAAAGCTAATTTAAGCCTTACGGTCAACATGGCCACCGTTTTGATTAATTACCAAAAGAGGGCAGCTAAACTGAATTTAACCCCTTTCTGGTGATTTGTCCTTATGCAAATTTGAAATATTCTAATTTGCCAGAGATAAGAATTTCCCGCAATTCAGTTCTCTGGGACTATATAAAGGCCAACCGAGCCCAGAATCCCCCCGCTTACTCTGACTCTGAACTTGAACTTGACTTGTTCTGTATTGTATTGCATTGTTTAATTGAAGTGTATTTCATTGATTGTGCTTGGTGTATGACCGAGAAGTGTATTTCCTTTACAATGTTGCTTGTCGTAAACAAGAAGTGTTTAGTTTAGTGTATTTGTTATGGCCTTAGGGATTTGAATGTCAATTAACTGATGATTCTTATTCCCACGCTCAATCCAAGGGTTGCATGCCGGAATAATGGGGATTTAGTGTAATTCCTTGTCTCGATCCAAGGGTCGGACGACGAATTCGGTTGGGATTTCCTTTTGTTCTTTCTAGTTTGCCGTGTTCCCGAATAACTAACCTCGATCAACGATTATCGACGATTCGCACGTTGCAAATGTTGCAGGGTTTAACACCGTATGACAGTTAGTGGGTTTACCCCTGATCCCCCGAAATTTTTCCTTTCCAGCGATCGTAGTCGGCGACATGGTTAGGAACAACGTGGTTAGGTAACTAATTATGTTAGATTGGTTAGTGTCCAGTTTCCACTCCCGGTCCAAGGGCTGTTAGTCAAAAACGGTTTGTTGTCTCCATGCTTTGCTCGTAGGGCCGAAGACTGACTACAATAGCTTTATGTCACTTCCATTAGCGGTCAACGGGCCGTGTATCGAACTGACAACCCCATTTTAGTGTTAAACTCTTAGAGAATCAAATCCATTATCGGCTGATAATTGATAAAGTCACAGTTTAGGTTGTGACTTGTGTCGGACTTCTTGACACCTTAGCGTAGCTTTAAATCGACCGCGATATTCACATTTCAACTCATATACATCATAAAGTGGCGACTTAGAGATTCCAAACCATAAAGAAACACATGGCGAATTAAACCAGGTCAATTCGCACATGGCCTAATTTAGGAAATCACCAACAACGAAGTCAGGCCATAATTTCTGGCACATATTATCCAATTTGGACCATATTCAACTATTTACTTGTAATAAGATAACTTATCCATCTTTATTAAACAGTTTAACGCTCATTAAGTACTATTTCACTTCCAATTTGGTTGTACGACGCCATCTTGTTACCCTTTTACATTCCAAACTGGATCAAATATCAGACCGATTAACCATAAAATAGAAATACGAGAATTATTATTGTGACGGGGACAAGAAACTCGTCTTTCCCGCATTAAAATCCATTGCGCAGACCCTAATTAGTCATTCCCGAATTTCCAACCATCACAGACTTGTCTAGCTTTCCTGCAATCAGCTAATGTGCTTCAGCTTGTTTGACCTTATTATAACCAACAACGACAGGGGGGGGGGCTTAAAACTACCCTCCTCGGTAAGTGGACTTGGTCAATTATCTAAAAACTAAATATTTCTCACCCCGTTTAATGACTAAAGTTGGCAAATTTGCAAAGGTGCTTCTGTACTAGAGGGCGGAGCCGGCTACGGCTTAGCCGTTCAGCCGCCGCAGCCGGCCTATTTACGGCCAAAATTTCTAGCCGCC